>JAJHUR010088722.1:1342-32220 GCA_027495735.1 Lutjanus campechanus | reverse complement strand
TTTAAATCTAGGGCAGTCATTCTGTAATTAGTTTAAAAAAATCTCTTTTACTTGCACTCATTCTCTCATGAGCTCATGCACAGTCAGCCAGCATCATTACTGGTTGCTGTAGCTATTTGTCCTCTTTTCAATTTGTGAACCTGTTTGCAGACCCCCGACATAAACTGCAGGGACACGACAGCGATCACATTAATATCAACTATATGTCTCCGTGCTTGTCATTTTTAGAGTTTAGGAGCACAGCAGCACCGTCGTTGACGACAGAATCTGTTGGGTCTAACGCCGGAGGAGACTGTTGATGTCATACATTTGCAACAATAAAAACTGCTCCAACAAAATGACCTGTCACTTTAAGTACGAGCCATATTGTCTGGCTTTCCCTGATAATTGCTCTGAATGCATTTGCTGCAAATATAGACCCATAATCCGAGTGGCCGAAGGCGTCAACAGTCAGTGAGCTCCGGGCAGACCCAGAGAGTCATTAGTGCACTTTTGACATCTATAAAAATACATTTTCTTCCTATATCATCCTGTGAGAGAAGCGCAGAAACTGTATATTCTGACTCCTGCCTTCTTTAGTTCCATGCTGTGACTTGCACGCTTAGAGCGTCCTGGTGCAATATTCCCACAGCCACATGCACTTAGTGTTAGTGCACTGTGAGACCAGTATGAGCCCCCACACCACAGAGCATTACTGAAACATTTACTGCAGCTGAGTCACTGTGGACAGTCAAAAGAGATGTCTCTGGTGTCAGCTTCCCACTCAGAGAGGAGACAGAAATATTCCACCACTCCAACTATGTGATGAAGTTAAGTGGCCTGTTACCAGGACAAAGCAACGTGGCAACAGCACACAAAGCAGCTGAACTCTTTCTCTGTATTATGTACAGTCAGCCGAAGAGAATTTATTGGGAAAGTTGGACTGGACAGGTTCACACACGCCCACCATGAGGGCTGTTTGCTGCACTCTTTTCCTCATAATACCAAAAACCACCAGCAACAGTGAACAGAAAGATCTATAGAAAACCTGGACAGGTTACATTACAAAATGTCTCATATCTTTATGTTTGCATACTTGTCACAGTAAGTACTCTAATTGCGCTTTTGTACAGCTATGCTACAGCAATGCAGTGACAGCAAGAACAAAACAAGCAAAGCAGCAAATAAACAAACAGGCAAGCAACAAATAGCAAGACAGACAAGCAGAACAATATCAATAGCAGCAAAAAGAATCTGGAGCATGCATTGGGCAACAGAGAGCAGCCAACCGACAGAAGTTTTAAAAATGTCACTGGGTCAAGAAACAGTTGCACGTATCAGTGATAGAGTTCTTGAAAACTGACTTGGGAATGAAATTTTCCAGTTTTAGTGTTTTTTGCAGGTTGTGCCAGTCCTTGGCTGCAGCAGCCTGGAATGATGACTGACCAAGTGCAGTATTTGTTTTGGGGACTTTAAACAGAATACAGTGAGCAGAATGAGTGTTATAGGCAGCAGATGTAGTTTGCAGTAAGCGACACAAGTAAGGAGGAAACTGTCCAAGAAGGGTTTTGTATATAAGCATAAACCAGTGAATATTATGCTGGATGTGTGGGGATGGCCAGTCAACAGGGGGGTAGAGAGTGCAGTGGTGCGTTTGAAAAGGGGCATTTGTAGCAAACCAGACTGTAGAGTGACAGAGAACAATCGAGTGTCTGGAGCAAACTGACCTGTAAATAACATCACCATAATTTAACCTGGGAAGGATGGTCGTTTGAACAAGAGGTCATTCAGCAGACGTAGTTAAAGTGGGAAGCATTCTGTTTAAAAAGCCTAACTTAGATATGACCTCAGTCTATGAAATGTCAAAAAATAATGGAAAAAAATGTGTGTCTTGTAATTTACTTATTTTGTCCAACTAACAACCCCAATCCTGAAAATATCACGTTTACATTTTAGAAGCTTGAAACCAAACAATTTTGAGCCCTTTTGATTGAATAATTACTGAATCAATTAGTCAGTTATCAAAATATTTACAGATTAATGGGTTTTGGATTAATCAGCTAATGATTGTAGCCATGGAATTGAATTGAATACAGTAGATCCTTCAGCTGAATAGTTTGTACTGTATTTAAAAAGATAAAAGCTAAAACAATCAAATCTATGCATCATTATCCTGATAATAATGATGTTGTCAATGCACGATTTATATACAGTAGTTAGAAAAACAAGTTAAGTCTGAGTGAACAGTGTAAGACGTGTGTATGAATGTATGGTATGACAGACATGCTGTTTCAACAGAGGCCTGCTTTAATGGGATGTTGTTCATGAAGAGGCAGCTTGTTTTGTGGCGTGCTTTGACCTCTGAGGACATGTATTACCAGCATGTAGTCTGACTGAATGGCCATGAGGCCTGCGAGAGCTCATCATTAACACAGTGCTGATTTAGCTGCAAATGGTAGCAACAGTTCCCAAGATGGCTTCAAGCAGATCCACCCGTCAAGTCAACTGAGTGGCTCAGTAAATCAGCGTTGATGCTCAGAGGACAGTTATATTTGGGTATTTATCTGATGTGATGTTCCACAGCGACAATGAGTGCAGGAGTAGAATAAATGAGTGAAAGCACATGTGTATGCATGGATGGGTGCAGGTGTTTGCGTGCATGCTTGTGCATGCAGGCGATGGTATGCAGCTCCAGAGAGTACAAGTTACACTCATATTTCCAGTGCCTTTAAAGTGCTCGGTCCTGTGGGAGACAAAACAGTTAAAAGACTCTTTTGATTCAGTTTTAGAGAAAGGAAACCTTGTTTCTTATAACAAAAAAAATACCAATTTTTAATATTTTCTTTCTTTTTTACTAAGATATTGAATGATAATGTGATATAATAAGATATAAGATGTCTAAATGTCTGTCATAGAAGTATTCAAATGTATTAAGTGTAAAATTATGAAAGCAAAATCAGATTTTTGATGCAAATATCTCCACTACTGACAGAAAAAGGTGAAAATCTCGATTTTTAAAATGGGCTTCATGTGCAGAGACCAACAGTATTTGCTTCCAGTGTTAATTAGGCTTCTTCCTCTGCTACAAATTTTCATTTTTCATCAAATCTGGAACTCATTTTCTTCTTTCTTTTTTTAATCTTTCTGACAGATGCAGCATGATGGGAGATTTATTTCTCTGTGATGATTAAATGTCTTGTAATGGTTTTTTTTGTAATCTTGTAAAAAAAAAAAAATCATTACATAAGCCTGTTCATGTGTTGTGTTGACAGGGAATATTTACCCCTAAAAAGAGAAATTAGGGATGGCCTTCTCCAGTTGTTAATTAATTGGGTCTTACATCAAATAGTGGCACAACACAATCAGTCAGAAGACTCCTGTTAGTGGGCATAAACTGAGTGGCTCATTAAGGCTGATGAGGGGCAGGTGTGCTGGCAGGTGATGATCAGGTGACTGGGGAATGGCAGGAACAGCTGAGGACTGCTGCTTGGTGCACAGTGAAAACTGAAGTGACAGGACAGGTTAGAACTGTCAGGAAGTCTATTGAGACTATGACTGATAGTTGATTAATAATTGACTATCTTTGGCTGTGCACAGTCCCCAAAAAATATAAAAGTCCAGCAACCATCTCCAGATCTAAGGCAGTGCCTTAGGCAAAGGCACTGACAGGAGAAATTTAACCCAACATACATACATACTCATAGTTGGACAACTGGAGCAAATATATCAGCTATCTGGGATTAGCTGAGTCCATGGCTGGTTGATGTTTTTGGGGGCTGATTTTTGTTATTTTATTTAGCTTTTTTAATGGTCCGGTTCTTAAATGAGCCGAAGGACAAGTGAGAGGAAAAGAGCCTGCAGAGCCAGAATATTTTTACATCTAACAACTAGAGTTGTTTTTTGTTGGAGCAGTAAAAAGATTAACCAAGATGGTTTTGGTGAGTTTTAATTTGTTTTTCTGTCAAGTTTGAATGAAATTTGTTATGAGTTAACACGGCAAATAAGTGAGAGAGCAGCTCGGATTCAGAAGGTGTTTGGTTGAATTTACCTGTTTAATAAGTAAAATAAATGTACAAATATCCTTTCTCGACACTTTGTGAGGTTATTTTGTTTATGTATTGGATGTAGCAAACATACATTATGTAATGTGGCGATCGCTGGTTGATGAGAAAATTTTAATATATTGCCCAACCCCTCTATATACTCTGTATGTGATGGAATAGTGGCATTAGAATGTGCCAGAGGCCACCAAATTTCAGCTTTCACGGCCAAAATTATACTCTTGGGGGTCATGCCCCTGGACCCTTAGCTGGCTACTTTTTCTCGCTGGCTGGCTACGCCACATCCTTGTGGAAAGCCCTGGGTAAACACACCAAGATGTGCTGAAATATGCCAGTCAAGACAGGGAAGATGATTGCAAGTTAGTAAACACAAAAGTTAACAATGCAGGATTTCAAATACGTGTTCGCTTGAGAGAAAAAAGTCATTTTTATACATTTGTTGGACCTCAAGGATTCATAAAATGCAGTTTGGTGAGTAACACTGAATATAAAAGCACCTTTAGGGACCTGTTAATTTAGTGTAGTAGCATGTTAACATTTGCTAACTATCACGAAACATGAAGTATAGCTAAGGCTGATGGGAATGTCTTTAATTTTGGCTCAATTTTAAGATGTAACCTACTGAGTGCTGTATTTTACAGTAGAAAAATAAACTTATCAGTGTTCTCTGGTGGACACACTAAGTTTCTAAATTACTGTAAACATGGCATTGGCATTTCTGTACTGCCATTTCACAAGACATATTGACATACATCGTCTGTGACAAGCTAATATCGGCTATTATCAGTTAATATCCATTGGCTGATTAATCAGTCTGGCTTTGCTGTAAAAAATATTTGTTGAGGGAATATTTTAGTCTTGCTAGGTTGGCAGAATTTCATGACTTATTCAGTAAGCAGCCAGGTACAGTAGGACACTGGGCACATTTAGAGACAGAGCTGTGTGCTTATAATAGCTCAACCCCCTTAAAGGTTTTTGTGAATTCATCACTGTAGAGTGACGCTTCTTCAGGCGCTGGCATCCGTTGAAATGGTGTTAAGAGAAAAGGCTTTACTATTCTTCATAATTGATAAATACGACATTAATGTGACCATGGTCTTTATAAACATTCTGCTGTAGATTTATTACGAGTCTGATTCATCTGTCAACACTTGCAGTTTGGAGCCTGGAGGCAGGGAGGCAGACGGTGTGAGAGAGAGAGAGAGTGTGGGGTGAGGAGTGGAGATACTAAACAGAATAACCCCCAGATTCTGGGTGGTAATTCAAATAAATCGAGAAGTTATTGAAATACAGGGATATGAATGCACTGGAGAATATTTGGTAATGAAAACAATTAATTATTTGCACTCCAGAGGGCAAAATCATCTCGAAGAGAATAAATTAGACGTGTAAAAGCCTCTTACAAGAGTTTCGATTCAAAGGTCGTCCCCTGACAATTTCTACTAAATAGATCAGTTCACTATTGCAAATGTTCTCGGTGTAGTTTTTTCCCCCACGGATTTTCTGCAGCCACAAGAAAAATATGAAAACAACGTTTGTAAGTCAGACTGAAATGGTTTAGCTGTGACTGTATGAGATTTACATCATGTTTTCAACAAGCCATTTATCTGTTTACATTGAAAAAATAATGTAATATTCATATGATCTTCAGTGCTTGGAGTCGGTTAAATAAAGGTCATAAATGTAATTTACAGCTGAATTAAATATATAGTTGGGATTATTTGAAGTGGGGTCGAATAAGGTACTTATCCATAGTCAGTGTATTACTACAGTAGATGCCGGTCCCCAGTTTGAAGAGTAGCACCACAGCATGAAAGCTAAGCAATGAACTGCTGTGGACAGGGTCAGCAGCAAAATGGATTTTAGCCACATAAAAATGCCCATTTAAAAAAAATCTATCATTTTAAGTGTACACTATATTTAGAATATTTTAACCGCTTTACCTCACTGTCAGACAGCTGTTTCTGAATGGAAGCTGCCGTTATATAAGCTTTACCTTGCAGAACACGGCCGTTGCTCTCCTCTGTTCTGCAGAGCAAAATTACGGTTTTTGCCAAAAGATTCTGGTTGGTTTGGAGAGGATGATATTTGGCTCATGTAATGGCAGCTCCCCATCAGAAAAGGCTGACGGCAAAGTAAAGCAATGAAATATTGTGAACATCGCACACTGATATTGATTTTTTTCTAGGTGGCTGAACTACCTTTTTTGCGGCTGATGCTGTCCACAGCAGTTCATTACTTAGCTTCCTACACCATTTCTCTGCTGCAACGCCTCTTCAGATAATCCAAACTACCACTTTAAATGATTTTTGACTAGTAGGGGACAAAAACTCTCAAAGTGTCAAATACAATCCATCTTTCAGCTGACTCGCAGCAACATGAGCATCCCACTGAAGTCCACTTTCTTGCCAGGTTTGTTCTGTGAGAAAAAATATCTGGCTCATTAGCTTGCTAAATGTTCAACTTTCTAACCCTGAGTCCTAAGAGTTATGACATGTTCATTAGTGAGATTTAAAGGTGCTGGCAGACAGATTTTGTGTGGATAGAGCCAGACTACCAGTGTGGTCCAGTGTTTGTTCTAAGCTAAGGTAACCGGCTGCATTGGCAAAATGTCAAAATCATCCTTCAAAAACTAACTGTAGCTCCTTGTCTTTGGACAGTCCTTCTTCAGTTAGTTAGAAAAAAAAAAAAAAAACCCAGAAAGAAAGTGAATCAGCATATTTCCCAAAATGTTAAACTATTCCTTTTAGTGTAGGGATCCACCATTTGTAAGAAAATGACAATTAAAAATCGATCCACCATTCTTTCCTCTTAATTATATAATTCTTCCTGTAATTCGCCTTAGGACCTTTGACAGGCCTCATCTCAAAGCTGCATCATCATATATTCTCAGTAAAGGCAGCAGTTGTCAGGACAAACTGAGTTACTTCATGCTTCCTATCTTTGTCAATTGTTTTCCTTTTTCTCACTCGTCCTCTGCACTTTCCTTACACTGGTTTCAAATCTATTGAATAGGATTTGATTGTAAAAGTTATTTTCCTATTGGGGCTGCAAGAAAAAAAAAAAAATTTGCAATTATTTTGACAGATATTGTGTTTTCAATTAGTGGAAATGATCATTTTTGCACACATTTTTTCACAAAAAAAAAACTATTAAAAACATGATGATGTGACATTTGTTGGGGTCTGTAACAAACAAACAAACATGTTTTATCTGAAGAACAAGATTTGTAGGCCAGAGCATCTCTGTGGCACTACAGTGCTTCGTTGTAAAGCTGTTTTGTCACACAGTTTTCTTTTATCAAAAACATGCAGCTTCTGCAGTTTAGATATTGAACTTGGCCAGATTGTGATTTCGATAATATTTCGATTAATTGTGCTGTCCTGTTGCCTTTTCTTTTGGCTCAAGCTGCTGATAATATTTCAGTACTGCAGACATTCTGACACTCTGAAATCTGTAAATGTGACCTCATCTATGCCAAAATTCAAAGGAGCAATCAATAAATAGCATATTAAGCATTTCCTTCAGAGATTTATGCCAGTTATGATGAAAGTCTGAAAGAGCATTTAATCAAATGGACTTTTAAATATATCGAAAGCAAATTAATTAATTAAACAAGTAAACACAGCCACAATATATTAATAATATATATTTATGCTCGTGTGGAATTTAATCACAGTGGTTAACAGTTGTCCATATTGTGATATTGATCAGTGCTGTAATAAAGATGTAGACTTACTGTGTTTTATTTATGGCACTGAATGAGTGAGCTCACCAGCCAATATCGTATTTGCAATAAATTATTTAGACTTTAAATTATTAGACTGATAATTCAGCAAATTGATTCTAAAGATATAAAAATCACTGCCAATCAACATCACTTTACTGCCAAACACATCTTCTTTCGTGTGACGTCAGAGGTCCAACTCGGTGTCGTGTAGCCATGCCAGCATCTCTGGACCTAGGTCAAAAAGGCTGGCTTCCGATGGTGGTCTGTATAAGGGGCAGGTGGTGATTATATGGTCGGCAGTCTGCTCAGGGTCACCACACTCACAATTCCTATATGAGTCTTACTGTAAGTGGGAACTGATGACTTCATATACAACAGAACAATGCATTTTGTCATCTATCGTTAAGGGCTATAACTAGCAATTATTTTCATTATTCACTAATCTTCAGATCTTTTTTTTAATTAATCTAGAATTAGAATAGGTTAAGGAAAACCAAGAAATCCTCACATTTGAGAAGCTAGAACAGGGTAACAATTTGAATTTTTGCTCAAAACAATAGAATTAACAATAACTGATAAATAATTATCTGATTATCAGAGTAACTGATGATTCAGTTTTCTATTGTTCAACTAATTGACTCATTTCACCTCTAAAACAGTCTTTTAAAAGTGAGGCAAATTGTTAAGAAACTAGGCCCTGTTTGATGATAACAGTCATTCTTAAAAGTTGAAAGGGTTTCCTAAGAACATTTCTCTGAATGCTTTGAAAAGCAGCACATGGACATTGTTAATGGCTTCCTCACATCATGTGTCTGTGGTGCTGAAGATGATGATGAATACACTTGTATTTTGCTTGTTTAACTGTCTGTAAGCAGTGCTTTACTTAAAGATACACCTATCATGTGTTATAAAGGACACAAAGAAATATTTTAAGCTTGAGTTTTTCAGTGTGACAATGAAGCACAATAAAAAACATGAATGTTCAAGATAAAAGTATGGATGTAAAAATTAACAAAAACAATTTAAAAAACTCATTAGTCTACAATCATTTCTAATCATTCCTTCAGTTCTCATGTTTTATGAAACAAACCTCAAGGTTAAAAAGGTTAATAAAATGAATTTCACCATCATCATCTTAGCCCAGAGATGCCTTCAGGGAAGCCAAGGCTCTGGTTTGAGCTGCTGCTGTTGCGTTTGGTGTCTGTCTGGCTGTTTGTGTTCACCCACCATCAGCCAGCTGCCAGCTGCTTCGATTTGCCTTCATGAACCATGCGGACCACCGTGCCACATGCCAAATTTGTAATGTGCAGTTCATGTGTGCATTCAGCACACAAAGCCAATCTGTTCTCATCCCCAAAATCTCAATAAATTCAGCGAAATTCTACTAATGAACTAATCTCTTAAACTGGACTGGAGGAAACAACATTTTTCTTACCTCAGAATGAAGGTGCATTTTTCTCTCTCAGCAAATCTTTCTGTCTATAAGACAGTGGACTTTAGTCAGTATTCGATTTGTCTTTATGGAGTCAGCTGTTGATAATGTGATGTTATGATCGGGGAGGCTGGAGATGGATTACAGGGTGAGACTCGATGAGACAGAAGTGAATTACCATGGCCTCAAAACAAAATTCATCAAAGCTAACTGTAATTTAGATCTTCTGTCAAAATATATTTTCCCAAACTTCACTCACCATTAATCCATCGCTGATACAGAAGAAACTCCTGCTGTAGTTACTGGCCTCAAAGTGCAGCATTTCAGATCCAGGGGGAAAAAATTAGGCATGGATGTTTCTCCGACTAAAAAGGCTATTGCAGAGGGACTTTCAAACCTCAGTTGTCCAAATGTCCTTGAACGCACCGTTAATGTAAATTTTCATCTCTACAATTTATCTCACTTAAGCTCTGTTCACTCAGGACAAGTATTACATGGGCTCCTCCTGTGATTTGTAATAATTACACAGGTTGTCTGTGTTCTTCATCCAGTGTAAATCTGCTGTGTTTGTAATCTGTGAAATAGAAAATGAAGCTCTGTTTGCAAAGGATTTATGTCTCTAGAGGAGGTCAGGTGGTTGTAATATTACATGTAATAAACAGTGATTTTTAGCCTGTATAGAGTACTAATATATTTAATAGTCCTTGCACTATCCAACTAATAATTACAATCCCAATTAATTACTGTTTTCGCAGTGGACTTGTAGATCTCCTCATCCCAACCAAATTCAGTGCAAATTAAATTTTTTTTATAGAATCTACAGAAAATCTGCAAAAGAAATTACACATGCACATTTCCAGCCACTATCATGCAAATATTAGGAGTTAGGAAAGATAAACAGTGCACTACTTCTCCAGTCAGGTGTCATCAAACTACTGTAGAAGTTGTATTAATGTGAGGAACATTACAGCCTCCTCGTCACTCTGTACAAATCTGATGTTTTCATCTGCTGCTACTCTGGGCTTCAGTGGACGTTTAAGTCAAATTGTTCATGTACTTTCTTCAAATATCCAGCATTTCCACTTTCAAATTGAAAATACTCAAAAAACAGGCGGATGGAAAAGCACTGTTGTCCCACCAGTAAACTGCTCTGATCAGAGATGAATCCCACACGACTCCGGGTGTTTATTTCTCCAGAAACTCAGGCTCTGCCCTAAGCTCTCTTCTCCAGAGCTGCCCGACACTAAGAAGCTGCCTGCAGCAGCTCTGTTCCTCTGCTCTGCCTGGTCGTCCCCACACAACACTCTGCAAAGCCCTGCGATATACACACATTTTTTTGCCCAAGTTGAATATTTTCAACTTGTGCAAATATGCTAAATTCACATCATTTGCACCATTTGCAGTGCAAATACAAAAAAATTCACATCTACTCTCACCCTTGCACATCTTTGTATGTAATCAACCAATTCTCTCTTTCTTCACCACAGGCTTCATTTTTATACAACTATACTTTTTGTAGTTGCTCTTCATAGACCAAGATGTTTTTCCTTGCAACTTTGTCCTACACAAATAGCAAATTCACACTTATCATATCTCCTCCCATTATCTGCAAAATATGCCGTCAAAATGCAAATGCAGGAAAGACAGAAGCACTCTTCAGTGCTGACAGGCAGAGTGCTTCAGATCACAAGCAAACTGTATAAATATGTAACAAAGAAGGTGCAAAAAGCTTATCAGTTTTGTTTTTAATCATTTGAGCTTCAGGCAGATATTGTATAATCATTAATTATGTTGTTTTTTGCTTTTTGAAATAAGCATTTCTAAGGCTCATCTAAATCATTCCTGGTGAAAGTTCATAGAATTTAGTCATATCCCACATTTGCATATTTCACATTTACATACAATATATTGAAATGCTTGAATTGTTGTCATAGTATATTATTTATAGGCCTAAACGTCTAGTATGTGAAATCACATATTTAGAAACATGACATGATAAGAAGCTGTTGAATTGTCACTCACTCTTCAGATATTCATGTAATCCTCTCTGCAAAGTTCAACCCTGGCCTTTGAGATTTAACCTTACAAAATTACCTTACTTCTTTGTTTTCATCCCAGAGTGAAATGCCTGAATAAATAAAAAATACTAATTGGCTAGTTTCACCTAAGCTTTGATTTGCATGTGACTCTAACCACTAAAATCTGAATGTCTCTTTTTCTAAGCTTAGTTAATAGGAGAAGGAATCTTCTTTCAGGCTGTTTTCATTGACAACATGTACAGAAAAGAAAAGCCGATAGAAAAGACTGAATAAAGATTTTATTAGAAGCATACAAAAGATTGGAACATTGCTTAATGAATATGCTGTGATAATCATCTTTATTTGACGTAGCTTTCAAGAAGATTTACAAAGGGAAAATAAGTTTGATACTTTTCTTTTATTAAAAACACCCTTTTCATCACATGGATCAAAGTTTTAAACTATTATTTAGGTCTGCTATTAATGATTACTATGCATATACAAAAGGTGGCACTTTAGGAAATGATCATAATGATTTAAGTTGATTTAAGTCTCTTTGTTTTGTCCTTACATAAGCATCCAAAATGAGATTCACCTTCTGTCCTCCTGAGGTTTTTATGTCTCTGTTTGAGTTTAAATCACTGAGAACTTCAGATCATGTGCCTGAAATGAAGAGGTTGTAAAAGTGTTTTATTCTCAAATTCTCGAACCGCTCAACCTTTTCCGCTCAGGATAAGATTTAAGACTCTGCTCGGTGGCTGTCAGAGAGCATCTCAGTATCTGGTGAGAACAAGTTTCCACATGACTCATTTGTCGTCTGCTGTCTCTGACACATGTGAGTGTCAGATGCCTCATGGTCATGACAAACTAAGTGAAGTCTGAGGAGTTTGTCCTTTTACTTGTTAAGAACCCTGCTTACTGTGGTGTATAGATGTGTTATGTAGAGGTGAAACAATTAGTTGATTAATCCATTTGTCAGCAGAGGGAAAATCAATCTGCAAACATTTTTAAAATCGATAAATAATGTAAGTGACAAGGTAAAAAAAAAAAAAAAGCAAAACAAAAAAACACAATTCCTGCTCCTTCAATGTGAAGATTTGTCATTTGTCCTTTGTCTTATATGATAATAACCTGAATATCTTTGGAACTTGAATTGTTGTTTGGACAAAACAAGCAATCACTATTGAAAGTAATTGTAAGTTGCAGCCTTGGTGTAACTGTTTCAATCAGACAACTTTATTTCTTATAAAAATGCAATTGTCTTTTGCTATTGTAGCACCTTGAAATATAAGACATTAAAAACACATTTACCTGTCAGCTCTCTACATTTTTGCTGCTTCTACAAAACATAACAAAAAAAATTCCATTAAAACACCTCATTTATATGACAGGCATGGTTTTAGTGTTGCAGTCTAAAGTCTGATGGTTTATTTTTTATTGATTTGTTTGCACATTTTGAAATAACAGTATTATAAAAGATTTCATATGTACTTAAGGACATTCTCATATATGCAAACGTACCTACATATACTCTTATACATGAATTTAAAGTATTTAAAACCTTTAAAAGAAGAAAAGGGAAACTTAAAGCTCATACAAAGGCCCCTTGTGACCCCTCTGATTAACAGATTTACATTGAATGAAAATAAAGTATAAAATACAATAAATAAATGAATGAATAAACAAACAAAGAAGCAAATAAATAAATAAATAGAATAAAGAATAATATGAACACACAATTTGACACACAAATTGAGTTGTTTCTGAATCTCCCTTTGCTTTAAATGAACAATACTGAGCACACAACTGATTTATGGAGCTGGGTATCCAGTTTGCCACCAGCGTCCCCACGTTCCAGTCTGAAGCTCTTCCTGGTGTGAGTACAAGACATCAAATATTCACAAATGCCTCTAGAATGTAAATGCTTGGCATAAAAGTAGATCCGGGCCATTTTAAGGAGCTTGGTTTGTATTTGCATGTGGACATCTCAGCTGAATTGTACACGGAGGAGAACAACAATTGGTGTGTCACAGCTCCAGAATTGTTTCATAGCACTTTTCAATTGCCATCTGTAGGTGTCTGAAGGTAAATGTTATGCATGTATTGCTGTCAGAAATATGTGAACTGCATGCTGTATGTGGTTCCTGCAACATGTGGTCACAGGCTAAGTCACCTCTTGTGTATTTAGGCCACATTCAGACAGAATGAGGTGTTGAGGCAATTATCTGCAGGAAAGTACGGCTGTTTATTTATACTTAGAACACGACTGCTGTGAGACAATCAGGAAATAATGTTAGATTTCTCTGATTCATCTGCTTTCTCATGACCAGCACTCCTTCACCCTGAAACTAATGAACACAAAGTGAAGGAAGATCCGTGGTGTCACTATTTTGCAACATAAGCGCAGTCAGATCCAGGCATCAAAATTGGGTACACAAAATTAACCAAGCAAGGACATAACTGGGAACTCCACCTGGATAGAGCCCGGTCTCAGAGATATTTCAGGCTGAGTGTAGAGTAGTCTGATCACCATCTTGTGATGGCCACTGCAGCATGACCTTGGGTTGTGTTTCTCCAAAAGTTGACTCTTTTTCTTGTCCAGTATACCCTGAGGCCCCAACCACCGCAGCCTAATGTACTACCCACATTCAAAATGAATGAGAACTGGCATTTTCACTGCATTACCGGATTCTGTCTGAATATGGTCTTAGTCACTTTTTCTAGTAATAAGAAGAAATGAGAAGAAATGATCCACATTTTGGCTGTAGAAATCCCTCCATCCTGGGAAAAATATGATTTGTCCGCCACAATATATGACTTTAAGGACAAATATGTCAGAGTTTCTCACAGAATGACAGTTGGGATTTCATAAATAATATAATAAATATAAGATTATTTTATAATTACACTATTTCTAGTCAGTTATTTCTTATTTTACCATTTTTATTTTACTTTTCCCCTATATTTTAGCCCTTCTCTTTTCCCCACTCACACACCTACTTACTTACTGCGCACACACACACACACACACACACACACACACACACACACACACATGCCGGGGCTCGCCCTGTCAGCCGTCTTCTGTTTCTCCCTGTTTGTGTCAGCTCTGTTAACTTTCTTCATCGGCTTCATTTGCGTTTTGAGTTTTTTGACCAACAATTCTGTTTTTACAGCAGCAGCTGAGCTTTGAGGAGGAGGCTCGTTGTTGATAAAGCCAATTAAAACAATCAAAACCAACACGGCACTGAATGATCAGGTGCACTCACACGCTTTACACACGCTGTGTGTGTGTGTGTGTGTGTGTGTGTGTGTGTGTGTTACTGTGCAGAGCAGAGTGTGACTGTCACACAGACCACAGCAGCAGTGAACAGGAGAGGGAGGGAGAGAGTACAGCAGAGCATGCATAGAACATCTACTCGACCAAGTTACTCGATCACAGATGGCGTCATTCTCTCAAAGGATAAAAAAAAATAAAAATTCTAAATGGGTCACCAAATCTGCTCGGGCAGCTGGTAACGTACCTGGGCAGCCCGCCCAAGTAAAGTCAATGTGTGGGAAGCACTGCATGTAATTTAAATAATAATAAATAATGATTAATATTCTGCAATTAAAGTAAGTAACATGTTTTCAAGTTTCAAAAAACTGCGACCCCCCCAGATCTCCTGCAGCCTGCAGAGCTTCTATGAGTCTGGAGGAAGGGTTCAGAGGGGAAAACGTCTACTGTTCACTATTTGGACTGCTGTACTCATTTTTGTATGTGCTATTGCCACATTTTTCATACACTAAAACACAGTTATAATCGTCCTCAGTTTTCATTTTCACTGCATTAAATTACTGAACACTCGTGTTAGCTAGGTGTTTAGCTGACATTTGCCAGCTTGCCACAGTAATATCAACCAGTGTTTGCAGTTGTTTGGATTCGAGTCAATAAGAGAAGCAGGCAATACACTGTAGTGTTTCTTATCTGGCAGGGTGACAGAGTGTTTGTTAGCAGAGTTACAGCACTACTTTTGGTGTCCCCCTCAGGAATTGCTCTTGAGAAAATCTAATGTAATTGTCCCTTCCAAAGTTGATATCAGATTTTTGCCCCTGCAGCCACTTTAATGGAACTAAACCTTTGCCTCGATGTCCCCTTTTTTCTTAAGATTGCAAGACTTTGGAAAGCTTTTGGATTTTTTTGACAAAACATGATCTAGCCGTCAGGCAGTGCTTTGTCAGTCTGGTACAGAGGGCAGTGGCTGCCATCAGCAAGCAGCCAGCAGCCATTCAGTCTGCCTGGCCTGAGGTGCAAACCAACACTGTGCAAAAACTCTCCTGTCATGTGCTTTTGTGGGGCATCTGCTGTGTGGTGATAAGGACTGGGCTGTTTCACATTTTTCCCACACAGCACAGAGTTTTTGAGCTAATTATATATCTCATTGTATTGTTGAGGGAATTAATGTTCGATAAAATTCTCCCTCAACCTATACGTTCTGTGGCAGAGTCCTGACGCATGATAGTGTGAGTACAGAGCAGGACATTAAACAAGGCTTTTTTTTCAAAGTGATGTGCGAAACATACAAGCACATCTGCTACGCTCTGATTACAGAAATGAAACACCGAGCGACTGAACCTTCATATTTCTATACCGAGCGCTTCCTTTGCCAGTGCCTGTGAATCAGCAGCCTCAGGTTCAACACATGGACTTGCTGGACTTCTCAACTATCACTTCGGCTCTACGGGATGAAATACTGAAGAACATTTAATGTTGGTTGGTGTGTGCATTTCGGGTGGTGCGCTGGAACAGCTGTACCTTGCCTGGAGCGGCACACAGCCAACACATTTAGATACTTTTTTCTCTGTTGTGAAGATAGCAGAGGTGTTATATTCTCTTTTGTGTTTGAGGAGGATACAGAACCAGCTGGGGTCCAGTGTTGTTAGCTGTTTCTTGTTTCCATCTATGAGTTGACTCCCTGACTGAAACACTGAGAGACCTACACTTATTAGTTAGTTAGTTTACCTTTATTTCAGACACAAAAGTAGGTCCATATAAAAAAAATAATAAAGCGACATACACACAACACACTAGACAGAATAAAAAAACAAACAAACAAACAAAAAAGAACAGAGTGCCAACTCTTAGTTAGCTACTAACTAACCATTGCTATGAGTTTTGAGTCTGGTTGTCGTCACTGGTGGAAAGAGTTCTGAAAATCTGTACATAAGTACAAGTACTTTTACATTACTGAAAATAACTAAAGGTTGTTAAAAGTATTTATGTATTGGTACCTTTTGAACACATGCTTAAAAACAATAGAATTCTCATATTTGACAGTATTGAAAGTACCAAAACTCAAAGAAAACTACAAAAAAAGTACTCATTCAAGACCTTACTTCAGTTCAGTCTTTATTGTCCTGCATGAAATTTGGCTTGCAACAAAGTGATCTTTTATATACCAGGACTTTGTGCAGGTGGTTGAAAAAAATCCTATTTTGTCCTACTGACTCTACCTCTAAGAATAACGATAACGATATAACTATATAGAAATTATCAGAAATTGCTTATGTAGGTCATATAGAAGCATCAGTATTATATTGAGACTGATTCATAACCAGTTAAAAACTGCTTGTACATTTTTTACGAGTAAAATTACAAACTTAAATTAGAAACTAGCTATACTCCAAAGTTGGACAAACAACACTGAGTGTGTGAGAGTTGCAGATGACTAAGCAGGCACCGAAATAACAAACGAAAATAAAATCTAGTGAGAACGAAAGCTAACTAGCTACAGCTTTCTGAGTGGAAGCTAGTTAGCCGAGTTTCCACTTTTTACATGAAGAGTAAAAACTGCACAGTGGGATGGGTCCTCCTGTCGAACCCGTGGGTTATATAACCAGTGTTACTGTACAGTATGTAAACTTGTGGGAAAAGGGAAAAATTTCTGTAGGCTAAGCAGGGCTGACATGCTCCTCAGTGATGCACCACAATAGTTACAGCACATCTCCTAACAATGCTGGCTCTCAGATGCCAAGCAATGGTGTTATCCTCCTTTGAGAAAAGAAGCAAACCAGATGCAGAATCCTTTTATTTTCTGTTTTCTTATACTAGTGAGGTGAATTTAAATTTCACTTCAACTTTAACACAGTAAGCGCATTCCTCCCCCAGATAAGATAAACTCTTTTGTAACAGACTCACAACCGCTGTGATATTTCTGGTGTTTGACTCGTTTGTTTATCACTGGCAGCCTGTTTTCACTGGAGACTTGGTAAGCCTCATTACTGGCCTTTAGCTTGTTTCTTCACCCTTAACGGGTGGTGTGAAAGGTGCAACACATTTAGCCAGCTGGTTATGCAAATGGAGACAGCCTCAGGCCATTTTTCTCTATTTCCTCGTGAATGAGCATGCCAGTTCATACTTGCATCTGGGCTGTGAGGTTTTATATGACTGAGGTTACTGATACTCATGATATTAAAATGCATTTCACCTTGTGCAATGGTAGATTTTATTTTTCCAGTTTCTTTATTTTCATTTTTGTTTTTTTATGTTTTATCCCTTTTTTGTATGCTTCAGTTGGATTTTGGACTACAAACAACTTTTGAAATGTGTATTTTTATTTACTTACTTTTTTACAATAAATAATATATGGCTATAGTTGAAGCTACAGTTGCAGTACAGAAACAGTTGAATCACTGTAGTAATCATTATAGTAAGGGCAGAGTTTATCGGGTTTTTAGATCTTGTAGTTTATTTTATATTTTCCAACCTGTATCAACATTTTTCTTGCCTTTCTTCACCAAACAGTCAGCAGTGCATGGTCAGAACAGACAAAGGCTTATCCATGGACAGTGGTGCACTGTTGTGAAGTTGTTGTCAATCAAGTGTCTTGAAGGCCCAACAGAGCTGAGATTTTTTTTTTCAACCAATCACTGCACCATCTGATTTATTGACGTGTGCACCCACAGTCACAAAAACAGAACAAAGAAGTGAGTGTAGCAAGTGTAGTGACTGAAATGAAGGTCTGTCTATTGTTGTGCTTTGACAGACTGAAGAAACACTGCAATGTAAGATACTGAATCTTCAAAGCATTCAACATAAACTGCACTTATTGTAAAAAGCTTTTTTTTTTTTTACTGTCAAAGGTTTAAAGGGATAGCTCACATTATTTGACATGAGGTTGTAATAGTCAGTGTATTAGCTACAGTATATGCCAGTCGGCACACCCACAGTTTGCAGAAGCAGGGAGGGACACCAGCATGGAAGCTAAGCAATGAACTGCTGCGGAGAGTGTTTGGTTGGTTTGGAGAGAGCAATATTTGGCTTGTATGACGACTGTTTTCCATCAGAAAAGGATGATAAAATACAGCGTATACTTAAAATGATTTTTTTATTTTATTTTATTTTTTTTAGGCTGACCTTTTTTAAATGGCTAAATTATCTTGTTGCTGAATGCACCATTCTTTGCTTAGCATTGCTTAGCTTTAGTGCTGGTGCTCTCTGCTTCTCCAAACTGGGGGTGTGTCGACCTGCAAGTACCTCATACAACCCCACATCAAACCATTTAAAGGATTCCTCTAAAGGTTCAATTTCCACAGAAATTTTGGCTTCTGAGCCTTCAGTCTATGATTTTGTCTTTGATTTCTGCAGCTCTTAATTTACTGGATTCCATGTTTATTTCTACATGAAAGTAATAAAACGGGGGGAAGGGAAGGAAATAAAAACACAGATGAGATAAAAAAGAAACCTCAAAGGGCTCATTAAAAAACCTCTCCATTACAGGCAAGGGCAAACAACAAATAAGGACACGGACTGAACTGAAAACCAAGTGTGGCAGAAATATGCTTGTGTGTCTACATAAGCTATAAATCAGAAATGGAGCTGATATCAATGCTGCATGTAAAGTGTTTCTTATCTCATTTCAGATCAGTGTAGTTGGAAATGGCTGACAAAGAAGTGAAGTGACCTTTAATACGATAAACATCAACGTATTCATGTTTTTTTTTTGTCCTTGTTACTGTGCAAAATATCAATGAGTGTGCAAGACCGCAGTAGTGAATGTAGTGTTTGTTTGGAGTTAAAACCTGAATAAATCAAAGTCCAGGTGATTTAAATGATCCGTTTCTCCATAATCAAAGCTGACACTCAAAACTAATTTACCAATTAAATTCATGCATGGGTAAATTAGAGTTAAACAACAAAATTAAATATGAAAATAAGCAGGGAAACGTTTGTTTTATTTTTTAGGTTGAATTTGTGGCTCATGAGTTTGACAACAACTTTATCACATTTCAGGCTGGTTTTATCCTTCCTCTGCAGGCAGCTCTGTAGTTTGACCTGCAGGTCATTTCTCCTCCTCTTGACATAAATGGAGAAATCCTGATTGATATCGTAGTCCAGGCCTTCAGCTAACTTGCAGATGTTGAGAATTGATAGTCAGTTATCAAACCTTTAGAGTTTGACCATTATTTGTCAGAGCCCGTCTACCCCATGAGCCCTTTTCTACTCCTCCACCATTTGTCTCACTTTCTCCGACTTCAGTGTTTCACACCACAATAATGTTACTGTTAACCTACAACAATGACACATCTCAGTCATTTTTGTCATTTTTGTTACAGAGATGTCTTTTTCCAGCTCCAGTTTCCAGCACAACTTTCCAGTTTGCTTTTTATGCTTTTTTTATTGGTATAAAAGCTGAAGCCCAGTGATTACAGTCATGTTGGGCTGTCAGAAATGATCAGTATTTATATGGAGTAACAGAATTTAACTTGTGATAAATTCACCTAGGGGTATCACCCTTCAAAACGGCAAATGCTGTCCTTGACTCATAGCAGTAACTGTAATATTCTATACACAATCAAATTCTTTATCAGGGAATGGCTTATTGAACTACTAACAATACACATAACTATCGACAAATGAATATACAGATGACAAAATTTTGTAAATGCAATTAAGAATGAATGAGGATGACCATATTCCAGAAAAGTGAATGAAATCTTTGCAAGATGGATTAACTTTTGTGAATGCAGGAAACAACCAAGTTTATTAAAACTTGAATATTAACCAGGAAAATTAACGTAGAAACAAACTTAAGAAGGAATAAGTATTCATGGTGGTCCCACACTCGACAGCATCAGAGGAGAGGGAAGGAAACATGCTGAGGTCACCTACTTCATGGCCAGTTATTGTATGTGAACATTTGCATCTCATAACTAGTGTAAGAAATTCTGGAGGTCGTCAGTGACCCAACTCATACACCATCTGATGGTGTGGGGGAGGTCCATGACGTCCCACATACAAGCTGTGTTGACTCCAACTAAACTGAAATTATCTTTTAAATGTTTATTTATAACCCTCTAAACCAATGACTTCACCATCACCAGAGGCAAATAGCCTGCATCATCATGTCAAACACCAGTCACTTAGTGTTTTAGTTATGACGTGAAGTCACACAATCATGTGTCATTTATAACCTAATGTTAGCTTTTACTTCTTCTTTATTGCATTTACATTGCTCGTTTGTGAAGATTATCTTGCTGAACAAAATGTTCATGTATCATAAACTTTTGTTCACCACAGACCTTATTTTCTGCAATAATCCAAAACCCAGTGGAAAAATCCAGCAGGGTTTTTGTGGAGGGAACCAGGGCACTGCTAGTCCTCGTTGGCCAGCAAAAATACATCATCCCTGCAGCCGTCTATGCTGCGGCTTGAACCTGGCATTACAGAATGAAAACTGATTGACTATCTTAAGGACACTTTCAGTTTTGCTGTCAGTGATATCCTTTTCTGTTTGTCTATGTCATCCTAATGAGTACATTTAAAAAGCTGACAAGCAACCTGACTTATATCTAAGAATTATATTCGGTGAAATCAGGTTTCTCTAATCCCCGAAGCTGACGTTCCAGAAATGAGATTACTGCAGACAGGGACTGTAATCTGGTTACCTAAGTGTCCAAGTGTAAACACACCAAGTTAGCACAGCTCAGTAATTAGACCAAACATGTAACAACCAAAAACTCAATCAGATGTTCTCTTGTTCAGTTCCTATTCATGGTGGTGTAAAGAGTGTGAATGGTGCATTTTTGTATGCTGTGTGCTGTTTGTCAGCTCTTCCATCAGGGGAGAGTCACATCTAAAACCTCAGCACAAACCCTGGGAGATGAGCTGCTTTTTGAATAGAGACTCTCACAATAGCTCTGGTTGATAAGTGACCTGTGCCTTATTTCCCTCAAAACTCCCTGAGTGAAAAATCAAGGAGCCTTGCACCTGAATAATTTATATGTGCCCCATAGCAGCCATCAAGAGGCCATGATCAAAAACAAAACATAAAATAAAATACTAGATGTCTATGTCTGCCATCCAAATCCATGTAGACTTCATTAATTTAGAGCAGAGACGTCTGTTTCTACATTCAGTGGGTAAAAACAGAAACTCCACAGTGTTTTAAAGATTCTGTTACTACTTGTCAGTGAAATATTAAACACTGTATGTCAGAAACCTTCACATATCCTAAGACCTTTTCCTGTTCATTAAAAAAATCTCTTTGTGGAGTGGTGGCATGGCAGGTTAACATTTTTGTACAGCTCGACTGGAACACTTTCCAGTGCTAGAGAGGTATTTAATAGTAAAAAATCTGAAGAAAGAAAATTCTCTGAGAACTCAGTAGGCCCTGTGCCAAATATGTCTAGCACTTCTAATAGCAAAGTAATGGTAAATGTGCAATAATTTATGATTATGTAACAACCACTGACAGAGCAGGACTTACTGCTCTTTAGAAAGTATATATTTTAATTAGATGAATTGGCTGCTCTGATTTTGATTCATGTACTGTTCCTCAGCCAAGTGTTTATTTGATAAAGCCTGTAGTTTAATCTGAAGGATCAGGACAGGAAACTGTTTCCTCTTGAAAACACATTTGCATGCATGACTCTAGGGATAGCCATGTCAGTTTGGTCCAGGCTGAAATATCTAAACAAATATTGAATGGATTTCCCTTCAATTTTATAGTCATTAATGCTCCTCAGAGGATTACCCTCCCTACTTCTGTGAGCCTTTGACTCAGGTTGCAGTTGTCACTATCTTCACAAAGTGCTCAACATCTACCAGATGGATTGTAATGATGTGCGGGTGAACCCACAACCCAGAGTCCTGATCATTAGGCTTAATGTTACTGTATTAGCAGATATAAATGTTTAAAATACTGCAAACCTTGTTCATTTCTGATTTCTCCAGGGAAACAAAATATTGTTTTGTTTGTGTTGTATTGTTGTTCTCACCTGCTGGCCGTCTGTAATTAGTTCATTATTACCCGTGGCCACACTCGTTCATTTACTCATTTACTTTATGTAAATCTTTTTTTTTTTTTTTTTTTTTACCTGTCACACGGTGGTTTTGAGGGTCACCTGGCAGGTGGTTCAGACATTAATTTTCCCCTCAGGGTGAATTGTAATAATGTTGATAATACCCCCACTTTTCATCTGGCACCATCAAAATACCTACAAACTCAATGACATTGCCATCATCCTCAGCTGTACTTTGTGTTTTGTGCTAATTAGACAATGCCACCATGCTAACACACTAAAATGAGATGGTAAAAATGGTGAACATTACCTGCTTTTGAAACTTTTGAACCTGCTAAATTTTTACATACCTATTTCCTATTTTCTTGTTTTGCTAGTTTCTTATTCTGAAAGAACGACTGTGCCAAAGTGCAGCCTCACAGAGCTGCTAGCACTGTTTTACTCATAGTCTTGTTTGACAGTGTTTTGTCATTTTATCTATCGGGATTAATTTGTTAACAGGAATATTTACATTTATTGAGAGCTATTTACTCTTAATTTGTTTGACAGATAGTTCTGAATAAAAAAAGAATTCAGCACACAGACAGAATATGGGGTTCGTTGTTAGTGATTATCTGGAAAAGACATGACAAGTCTTTTTTGTTCAGTTCATAGGCGATGCTGAAATATTTTAAGACCTCCGTTCTCATTCTTTGTCTCATGCATTTTTCAGGATGTTCCTTTTGTTTTGTAACTTTGTAACTTTTCTCAGTGATCACAATTCAAATATTGTTCAAGTCGATTTCTATTTTTTTAAATCCCCATTCAGAGCTAGATTTGCCCCATTTCTACTTAATTTTACTCTACATGCCAGAATAAGTGGTTCTGTTATTGTCCTGTTGTGTTATTGAACACCATGAAAACTCAGACACAAAAGCAGCAAAGCAGTTTGATGGCAAATTATAGGAAAAATAGGCCTTGGTTGAAAAATTCCAGGGGTTATACTGAAAAACATTATCGGCAGTAAATAATTGGTATTGGCTCAGAAAGATAGATGTCCTCACTGATAGATTAATGGCATTCTTCAACCTCTATTTTTCCATGCCTGAAGCCACATCAGTTTATTTTTCTGCTCTCGGGTGAATGCTCTGAAATGTGTCTGATTTATATCCTAAGCTGATGAATGCTTTTCCCCAGACTCCAGTTTATAAAGAAAACAACCCCCCGTAAAGGACAAATGATGTTAAACGCAGGGCATCGATAAAACTTGTAAGATAAAAAGTGAAAAGATACAGTGAAGAAGCTTTTTTTTTTTCACAGGCTCAGTACTGAGGAAGTCAGATCTGATAGGGGGTTACAGAAAAGGCATCTCAGATGACTGAATTTAATGGAATAACAAATCCAGCTTTTCAACAGGAACAGTAGGAATGAGAAATGTGGGACAGGAGTCAAAATGTCCAAAGCTTGATATCAAATAACGTCAGCACTGTCTCATAATATCTTCTGCTGTTCAAAAGAAGGAAAATATTGCAGCTAGTTGCTCAGAATTTGTCGGCTCTAATGACATTGAGTTTCTGGAGGAGAATCTTTTTCCAAAAGGATGAAAAAGCACAAAGGAAGCCTTTGTACCCCTCTGAAGGGCACGGGTGATTCCAACGCTTTAATGAGGAGAAATGAACAAAAGGGGTAGAGATGACAAAGACCGCTGCAAGTAAACATGACCCCTCCTCCTAAATTCTGCCACTGCACATCCCCTCTTGGGAATAAACAAAGAAAAAGACAAAGCCATGCACCCCTCTCCTTTTTCAAGAGGAAATGTCAGTGTGACGTGCCAGCCACTGATGCGTCCTAATGAGAGAATTTCCCCCGCCTCCAGAGCCAGTTTCAGGGGTCCATACAGCACCTATATAATGGTGGAGCAAGTAAACAGACTAATTGGTTATTAGCTGTATTTACTGTCAGGAAAGAGAGGGTTTCTACTGAGCGAGGAGGAATAACATAGCATAAACTAACTGTGCCATATAAATATGCACAGCTGATCACGGTCAGTGTGTGAGAGCCGCCGTGTTCTGCAAACACAAGTATGTTCTTCACAATACACTTTTACGTGAGTGCGTAGGTAGATCGGTTGTAGGGCTTTGGATGTCAAGAGTTACAAGTGTTGAGTCATTTTATAGGGAACTCATACATACTTCAACAAAACAGCTCACTCGTAACTTATTATCCTTTTTTTTTGTCTCTGCCGACAAAGCTATTGTACGAGCTTGTACCAGTTCATTAAATCTGCGTACACTGATTTCTTTTCTTTCTTTTTTTTTTGCCTGCTTTGGGGCAGCGCAGCAAGCTTTAAATACAACACTGACAGGCTATCTTATACTGATTTTACTCCAAAATTAATGTGTATATGCAGCTGCTAAAAATGACCCCTAACCCTTTGATGATCCAAACTGACCCTTTCCCCATTGCCAGTAGACCCGTTCGACTTTCTGTTCTTTTTCTGATGTGCACTGGTTTGAAGTTTAGTTTCTCTCACAGTTGGATAGGAGTCATGTTAAGTTACTGCTGATGAAAACAAACATTTCCTGATATTGTTGCTTCATGATAAAATCTTTTACAACAAAACAACAGTGGACGTTTATGGTGAAGAATTTATAGGAAATACAAAGTTTATCCACAGTTCAGATACTCGCCTTAAAACAAGCTCTTCATCAATATATACACAGCAGACACAGAGCAACATTAGCATTTAGTTTGTGTCTAATATGTCCAATATTTTCTCTGTTTTAGCTCTGTCTTTGGTCTTCAACTACTGAGAGAAGATGTTTAGCTGTTACATGTGCCACAACGTTCACCAGCTAGTTCCTAACTTTGTGTGCAGCTGATGTTGTGCTTTTTCACTGAAACATCTGCCTGCTGCTGCTGGAAAAAAAGGTTGATGTGAGCGATTCGAGTGAAACAAAACGGTAGTGGTGGGCCAGAAAACCAAGACAATGAGCTGAATGACACTAAATGTTCCGTAGAGCTCAAAGAAACCACAGAGACAGGTGATAATTCATTAATGTCTCCCCAGGACCCAAACTTACAAACTTACATCATGAATTGTCATAAGATCAAGATTTATAAACAGATAAAGAAGGCAACAAACCATCAATTCAAAACGTATTCAAACTGCACTTACGTAATTGAAAAGTACATCACATCAATAACCAGATTTGCTGAGAGTAATATTAAGTTTCTCATCACTGAACTTGCCTTTTCCACTGAAAGGCAAGAAGGCTTTTAATTTCAAATGGAAACAGGAAGTGTTGAGTTTCCATTAACAATGTAATGCAGTAACTTGAGCAGGGCGAATGGGAGCAGATCAAAACGAGGCTTTGTACAAAACAGAAACAGCCCACTTTTCCACTCATGCCTGGAATGAGTGATCTGTTGAGGTTGCTGTTTCATGATCCAAAATGCAAGTGTTACTTTTTGTTAGGGACCTTTTGAAATTTATGGGAGGGGTCCACTGGAGGAACAGCGGCCAGGGGAGGGTAATGCTTTTTTAATTTTAGTCCGAGGGAGGGTACACTGTTTTTAATTTAAGTCCTGGGGAGGGTCATGCAAATTTGAAATGTTTTTATTTTATTTATTTGGCTTTTTGGAATCCAGCAACTATACTGAGTTCCTTCAACAATTTCTGGCCAAACTGTTGGCTGTATGAGCCGTCGTATCGTTTCTCTTTGGCTGCCCTATCTGTCGATCTTTGTGCTTGGTCTAGGCAGACAGAGGGCTTGCACAGTATCTGCCCAATTCCGGCACATAGAAAGTAACAGTAACAGACATTACCCACAGACCTACCTCTCATCACACCACGCCTGTCCTTCATTACGGTACTGCCGTGCTGCTGCTGTTGCTCTGGTGCCAGTATGAAAACTGCTGCAGGTCAAACATGGATGGACTGATGGTGACGTCTATCAGTAATTAAGATATAATAAGGTTCATTGAGATTATTGGCAGGGCTGCCGTCAAGTGTACTGTAACTATCCACAATTAACCAACCCCATTAAAGAAAAGAGACCAAACTGAACAAAAGGTTCAAGGAAAAATATATTTCTGTCAGAGGGAGGGTCACAGATTTTATTTCAGAGCACTCTAAAATCCTTCAGTGACCCCCCCCCCCTTCTAAATAATGCACAGTCCCTTAGTGTTTGCGTCATGTTCTCTTCAGAACATGGTGGTTTAACTGTCATTTTCCTCCTGGTTTATAGTTCTAACCATTAGTGAGTGGTTGTTGCATTTCTTGACCCCAGCTGCATTTTGCTTCTGTAGTTATTGTTGAGAGCTGTTTTTTGTCTCTCATCCTGTGTTGCCTCTCATTATTGAGGAAACATTATGTGTGTTTTACTCAATAAAACTGCATCTGCAGCCCATTTTGGGTGGTGACCTTAAGTTTAGGAAACACTGCCCTGTGTGTCATTCAGGTTGGTTTAGTAACACAGTAATCCTCAAAACAGCAACTACTTCAATAGTTAACAAAAACTTTTCCACATACACATGAATTTCTGCCACAAAACCTAATGTTTTATTTGTAATGAATGCTGCTGTATTCATAGTCTGGCATTTAGGACAAAAACTGCAAGCCAATTCAATGAATTAAACAATAAAACCTGTATGGTGGTGGTGTTTTAATAACTGTGGGATTGACTGACTGACAGGTAGTCTGCCTCATTCTCTTCTCTTTGTTTGTACTTATTTTGTCTGGTGTGAGGAATATTTGCATTCAAGTTTGCTCACACACCTTCAACAAATTTTATTTTGTTTTTTAATTTCCCATCTCAGCAGAGTGCAGTAAGAATAGTTGCAGCAAACAGATTTAAAAAAAAAACAGTTATATAAATGTCTGTGTATGAAAAAGAGCTTGAAGATTCAGTTCCCATCAGTCTTTAGTCTAGACTGTGGACTAACTGGGAGGTTGTTTGCTGAAGATCTAAAACTCTCCCAGCTTGGCTCTGGCGGGACCTGAGATATGATTTGGAAGTGGGTGATGCTGTGATCAATTAAATCTTTAAATTGATTCTGAACCTCAGAGGCAGCCAGGGCGAAGATGATAAAACAGGAGTAATATGATTGTGCCATTTAGCTTCTGTTAGGAGCCCACCAGTAATAATATTTTCTGCTACCTGCCGCTAAAACGGTGAAGACAGGAACAGAGCAAGTTCAATCATAAAGAGATGAAAGCATGACTGACCTTCTCCATGTCGCCGATAAGAGCAGTTTTATCACAACAGTATTTCTGAGCAGAAAGACTGTTGAACCTGTCTCTTCACCTGCTAACATGCTGAGTTACAGTAAAAAAACAAGCTGTACCTTTAGACAAGAGCATTTGAGAGAGGTGGGAAGGGAATTGATGTGTTTTTCTATGACCTCTTGTTTGAGTACTCTAAAGAGAAGGTAACAAGGTGAAGTGGAGCCATGTAACTATTGAGTTGCTGCTACAACTGGAAATACCATACAGTAAGTAGAAATAAGTCACAACTTAAACAATCTGTTTCCATCATAGCCCTCTTATTCATTTGAACTGGACCCTTGCTTTGATGCACCCGGGGTGCCAACACAGGGGCCAAAATCTACCGGGTTGTCCATCAAAAAAGTTGGACCTGTTAGAAAGTCTCCTAACAAGATGCTGCAGTCGCCTATCAGGTACACGCGAGCACACATTCATGTTAAATAACTTATATAAAATAAAAACTTTGGCTGCTGTGATAACTCTCTAGAGTTTTAAAATCATAAGTATTATAATAAGTAAGTATTATAACCACTGTGTTGTATTTTTGTGCTGATAATCTAATCTGTTACTTAAACTGGCTTTCCTGGATCATATTTCATTGTCTCATCGGTACCTGAAACAGCATGCTCCCATCAGTGCAGGGCTGCTTTCAGGATGCTTTTGCAATGTTAACGGAGAAATATGTCAAATATGTACTTACCATACTACTTCATACAATGACCATGATATGTTACCAGAGAGTAAGGAAACATGTTAAGTTGAAATACTGGCTTCTCCACCAGCTTATTTTCCTTTGAAATTTCCATTCTGATGCTTATTTCACATTTATTAGAAGGTAAAATTAATGTTGAATGTTCACTGAATGAGTCAGTGTTTATAAGCTGTAAGAAATCATTCATATTATTTTAAAAGGAGATTTTCTTTTTAATGTTGAGTTTTGTGCTCCTATTCAATGTCTCTGGGCAGACATGTAATAAGTGGAATAAAGACTCTGATATTTAAGGTGCAGTGGGGTGGTTTGGAGTGAGTTATGATGCCAGATATCTCTATTTTAAGTAGTTTCACCTTGTGTGTCAGGGATGTTGTTTTTCCTCCATTCAGTAATGCTGCTAAATAACTGATGAAACAGCTTCACAACATGCTAGCATGTCCTGTTGCCGTTGATTTCCTACTGCTAGATGTCCTACGTGCAGATGACTAGATTTTAATCCAAATTCTTTCAGTTTTAAAGTTCCCCTGGGAGGGGGAGTGGGAGCACATCTACTTTGTTGCCCTCATTGAGAAATTATTTATCTGGCCTCGCACCCCACCCACCACCACTGCTTGTGCTAGGTTGAACAGTGAAGGAACAATGTGCAACAAGATGGCTGGCATCAGAGAGTCAGCTAAACATTTTAGTCTCAGTCAGACCCAGACTCAGATGAGGAGTCTGGTGTGCACCAAAATTAGCGTCTTACTGTGTTGCCTAGATACGGGAAAAGCAGTGTCATGGTATGGTAAGATAATAGCTGTAAAAATGGACTTCACAAGGTTGTTGTGTAGCTTATGTTAGTAAACAACAAGCGTTGTGGAAATCCCAGTATCAGTGCCACACAGAGCGCTGCAGATAGAAACACAGCACACATCTGTCCCGTCTTTTCACTGAAACTCTGCATAGAGATTTTTGGGAATTATTACTTTCAAAATTAACAGGAGCAGTAAAACTGTATTTCACACTGTGGTGGTTGAATTTAGTCCATGATGCTGAACCATTGTTTCGT
Source organism: Lutjanus campechanus (assembly GCA_027495735.1). NCBI lineage: Eukaryota > Metazoa > Chordata > Actinopteri > Lutjaniformes > Lutjanidae > Lutjanus > Lutjanus campechanus. The sequence continues at coordinate 2,709 of JAJHUR010088722.1, read as the reverse complement.
TGCACTATTACGGCGTTGTATATAGTAATATGGATTAAATGAAGCTCTGATGAAAAGAATTTGCTTCAAACGGACTGACCAATGAGGGGATGGTCTGTCAGCTCTCAGTCTCACTGTGCGAGCAGACTACAACACAGCACCACACGGACAAGTTAACATAAAACAAGATCTAACCAAATATTTTACTTGTTCCATGGGCCCTTTAGATGTTCTGGTCCCCTGGGCTTTTGCTCTGTTGCTCTAATGGTTAATCTGGCCCAGCTGACACAGCTAATGCTAACTCTCGCTCCTTGTGCTGACAAGTCTGCTGTACGCTGGAGGTTTCAGGTTTCTTTGCCTTCATTTGCACATTAGACAGTGATTGGCTTTCCAATTTTTTACATGCAAAATCTAGCTTTCCTGGGGTAGACAATATAGTCAAGGTCAGACATTTTAGTGAACAGAAAAAAGAAAAACACGTTTTTGAGTGGAGCAGATTGTTAATATTTGCAGACTTATTGTGTCATTTATTTTTCAGTGAACTAACAGAGCTTACAAAATCAAATAAACCATTTTAACTTGCACATTTATGATTGCAATAACATTTGAGATGTTGTTTCGTTTGACATTATTGCAGTACAAGTTATTTGTAAACACTATATCTAAATTATGTGACCAAGGGGATCAATATACTGACTGAATATTGCATAGATGACAGAACCTAAGTGGAAAAACACATGTGCTGCAGAGCATGAGGACCTAAGTAAAGAAGAAGAGGTCATGTCTGGTGTTTACTTGTTGAGTGCTGAGCCATGAACTGTGTACCTACTCAGTCATGGAGATGTGTCAATAAAAGTGGGTGGAACTGTGTGATATGGTTGAAATCAATATCACAATATTAAAAAGAGTATTTTCAGCTTAATCAATACTCATGCGATTAATGTTGAATGAAATGTCATGGAGGCTACTACATCTCACAAAGGTCTTCACATCTGTGAAACAAGAGCTTCAATTATTAGGGGGCCAAGCCCGCGGGGCCTGGGGGACGCGGTTGCAAGCATACGCGTTTCCCAGGACCAGCGGTGCTGGGAACCCTATTGTTTTTGTTCATTCAGATTTTTATTTTTTTTTTTCTCTATTTTTATTTTTCCGTAGATAAAAGTACTGCTGCAGGCTAAACCGTGCAAGGGAGGGTGGTGCAATTTGGAGGCTTGGACCAGACCCCTGCAGGGACCTAAGACGCAAAAAATGAAATATGCCCGCCAGCAGGGGGCGCTATAATCAAGGGAAAGGTCTTTTGGGCTATAACAACCACACCATACGTCGCACATTCGAAAGCCTCATATCCACCGATTCCATGAGTCAACCTCAATCACCTGGGCTAGGCC
>JAJHUR010088717.1:0-15534 GCA_027495735.1 Lutjanus campechanus | reverse complement strand
GAAACCAGAAAATATTCTGATTTAAGAGGCTGAAATCAGAGAATTTTGACTTTAAATTAAAAATTGACTCAAAATGATTAATCAATCATCTAATCCATGCAGATTAATTTAACAGTAGATTAATAATAGATTAATCGTTGCAGCTCTGAAGTGTCCGTTGTTAGGTTTATTAGTTTGTCCAGCTGTTCCTTCCTTTGCTGTGTGTAATTGATTGATTGATTGATTGATTGATTTAAAGACAAAACGTGAAGCATTTTGTCACTTGAGGTCATGATGATGGACTGGCAGCTGTGTGTGCACTGTGCATGATAGTGTATCATTCTTTATTTTAAAACTGTAATTCTACTAATAATCACCATGTTTACTAAATGTATCTGTAATCTGATTACGTCTTTTTTTTTTATCTGTAACTGTAATGGAATACAGTCCAAATCTATACTCCCCAAGCCGGGTGCTGAGAATATACATTTTCCTGGTATGTTATGCTGCCTATCGGCTCTGTATATTTGGGATTGTTGTCTCAAAATATCATTAACCGAGTCTTACATACTAATTGTCGAAGGTTTTGAGTACGCAATGTGTTCACACTGGAAAAGTGACAAAATGAAGTGTTATCAAAACAGTCATTATGCAGACTAAACAAGCCATTATTTTTTTGAGTCTAGTTCTAATGGACATTATTCTCCCACAATGCAGTGCTAAAAAAGAATAGTGGAGCTTCTTTCAGCTACAAAGAATGAAATCAGTTTGTTGTTGTTGGTGAAACACTTCCAAGAACACCTCAGGGAACAAAAAAATAAAAAATTATTGAATCTTTGGACAAACATTTTTCTGTCTCTTTGTTAAGTTAAAATGTGACAGTGACATTCTAAAGTTTCTAAAGTTTGTCGCCAATTCAACAACAAAACTCGGTTCAATTCAAGAGGCTCATTGGAGATGAACTGCACCTCGCCTGGAGAGCGGACGAGAGCAAGAAAACCCATCTAAAATTCTGAAAACTGAAAATATATTACTGTTACGCGCCACCCTAAGGTGGCCCTGCTGGGGCGAACAACACTCCACTGTTCACCCAAATAACCCACAGAGAGACACCTTTAAAATCACCAAATACATGTGATTTCTTAACACAAAGTAAAAATAAAGATCTTAAATCAAGACTAACAAAAGGTAAAACATAAGTTCAAAATAACACAAAACTATCCCACGTTGAGAGGCAAGACCACCAGCAGTCCCCGTGCCACAGGCCTCTCACTTCTGCTGCCTGCACAGGTGCTTTTAAGCACCTCAATCAGGCCAGGTGGACCTCATGAGCAATTAACCTGTAGAGAGAGACAGGACAAAGGGACACAACACAGGGAAAAACACATAGAGCCGTAACAATTACCAAGTAAAATACTTTAGAATCTTGCAAAGTAACACCAAGAACCTCCACTTCACTACTTTAATTTATCATATTTTAATCCATCTGAAGTGACATGACACGCCCACCCCCAACTCCCCGTCCTGAATTTCACCCATTCTCATCTGGACCCCCGAGTCTTATCTGCTGAAAAGACATTTAAAATGACTGTAACGTACCACCTGCGTGTAATGCTTCATATCTCTTGTAAACACAGCCACCGTGCTTCACATCATCCTCAGAATCTGCTGATCTTCATAATACTAATAACAAATTATCACATTACCACCACATGTGCAACATCTGGTCAGACTTTCAAGATAAAGCTCACTGAGAATCACAGAGTCATCGTTTGGGTTAAAAGAAGTATGCACACAGACTTCTTCTGTTCTTAAGTGACTTGAAATCCTGGTGCGTCGTGTGTAGTTTAGTAATTATTTGAGCAGGTAAACAGCTTCCACAGCAGCTAACATTAGCCACATTTGCTAGCGAGTTATTTTGTCAAAAATGCAGAACCTGCCAGCGACCGCTGAACTAAACACAGACCACAGTGAGTCACAGTTACTGGCAAAATGATTGAATTATAAGAATAACAGGCATTTATATATTCAACAGAGACACCTCTAGTATCTCTTCTTGGCATCGTTGTAGAAGATCCACCACATACTTAACAACGACACCCTGTCCTTTGTCGCCCAGATGGATCTTGCCCCCCCCGCCCACACACTGTCAGTGGCTTGAGGACATGATGATTTGCCAAAACCTTAAATTCAATATTCAGAAAATCTGACAAAGTTTCGGGATCATTTTTGGCACGCTGTCTAAGTTTCCATGACGTGAGAGTATTTGCCCTTCGGACACACGAGTCCTGCAGCTCTTCACATTGATAAGATTATTAAACAAGACAAGAAGAAAAGCTTCTATTATTTTAGAAAAATCTCCAAACACTGGAGGCTGATTCAAGAGTGCTGTCAAACCGAGCGACCGCTTTCAAACAGACATGAAAAGGTTTTAAAAAAAAACATCGACTCTAAAAATAATAATAGAAATAATTAAACAAGTTAAACCATTCTCCACATTTTTCAAAATTTGTTCACCTTCTTATCAGCAATAATTGCGGCAATAATAATATAACTGTCAGTGACAGCAGCAGTAATGGTAATAGAACTTGTGGTGATAATAAACTGTTTTAGTCTTTCTGACAGAGGAGTGAATGTTTCATTAATCCTGATTATTTTCAAGATTATTAAACTGTGACACAGGTTTTAAAAAAAAACTTAGTACCTTAGTGAATTACTTTATTAATCACTGATTTAATGCACAATTCAACGAACACACAAACCCCAATCCTGACACACACTCTCATCAACAGGCTTTGGGAGTAATGGATTACATGTAATGGGATTATGTAATCGGGATACAAAAAACAGGTAACTGTATTCCATTACAGTTAAAGATAGAAGGAAGGAGCAGCCTAAGAATAAACATAAAACACTTCAAGCTGCAACAATTAATCTATTATGAATCAAATATTAAATTAAGTTTTTAATAAAAGTCAAAATTCTCAGATTTCACCTCCTTAAATGTGAATATTTCTGTGACAGTGACGTGAATATTTTTGAGTTGTGGACAAAACAAGACATTTGAGGATGTCATCTTGGACTTTAGGAAACACTGATCAACATTTTTCACCATTTTCTGACATTTTAAAGACCAAATAACTAATTGATCAATGGAGAAAATGGTTAACAGATTAATTAATAACAAAAAATAATCATTACAGGAAAGACTTGCAAAAGTTAAGGTTACCGTCTACATTTTTTAACAGGTAACACACACTCGTGCTCACAGTGGATCCAGCGGTTCAAGTTCAAATTTATTAAAAACTGTTTGAGGAGTACAGTGAATGGCTGAGTGAATATTAAACACTATAAAATTACACTGAGGAAGACGGTTGCATATTTAACTCTTTATGAGGAGCCTCCGAGCCTTCGACCATGAAAGGCAGTCCAGCTGGGGATGTTAGCTGCATGTGATTCTCTCTTTTCCTGCTTTTATTTATGCCCCCCCTCTCCACCGCCAGCTCCCGTAAAGACAGTAAAATAGCCCTAAACAATTTTAAATGAATAAATGTTTATATGTGAAAGTGTGCTGAATGCATAAGCAGTGCTCGTCCACAGGACAGGACCCTGATAGCGCAGTCACGGTCCAGTATGATGTGATTCCTGTTGGTGTACTGGTCCGTTCTGCTCCAGTCTGACAGTCAAAATGGCGACACGCTGAAACAGCATCACAGGTGAGCAAACGCAGATAATGCTGGTGACAGTATTAGCATCAGTTTGGCTCGAAGCTCAGTGAAACTACACAACAACTCACTCTTAATGAGGTCTGTTGTACTTGCTGAGGTAGTTAATATTCCATGAGAATCTCATGTTAATTATGGGATGGAAGTAATTGTGTTTCCTGAAACAGTCAGACCCTCAGGTAACACCGGAGAAACAGATGTTGCTTGCTTGTAATTCTGCAAAGCTAATAAGCCCAAATCGAGCTTACTTTTTTTTTTTTTTCCTAAAATGAGTTTTTTTGTGGGTAAACCCTTGTGTAAGCAAGAAATAGAATGTGTGTCTGGGCATCGTGCCTCCAAGGATTTGCCTCGAGCAATTTATTATGGTGGTATGTAGAATGTAAGAAGAAAAAAAACAGTCCCTGAGTAATTTCCCCTCATTAATGAAGGTACATTTGCTGAAATATTGTTGGTATTAGTCCTGATCCCACTACAAAATACTTTACAGTATGCCTCAGCAGTTGTGATCATGTCCTGACTCAAAAAAGGATAGTAATCAAGTTCAATAAAGTCTTAAAAATGTTACTTTGGATATCAAAATTACAACGATACATTGATAACAACACATTCTGATAGCTTTGTCCTCGTCTTGTTACATTTTTACAAACATTTCCAGGTCTGGGTGCTTAAGAGGTTTCTTCTTAAAAAAAAACACTTCTGCAGTTTTCACAAAGATTCTGGCGTTCTTATGTGGGATTTATTCTGAAGTGAGCACAGAATCTGTGAACACTCAAGAGCACACTTATGCACCTTTGTGTGCTGACATGTTAGTACAAAACAGTAGATTATCGCGTTTTCTTCACCTCCACAGTTGCATAATGTTATAGGATTTTCCAGTGTGGTTCTTTAAAAATACGTCCCTTTAAAAAGAAGCATGTGACATGTGGCAGCTGAACGGGACCTGAGTGTTCGCCTCAGAGGGTTGCTGCCTCAGTGGGAGTTCATCTGTGAATAACTGGTGAAAAATAGAAGAACTGTAGTGACCCTTTTGGGGTTTTAAATTACGCAATGTTTTGGTCTATACTGCAAAAGCAAATGTTTAAATTTTAAAACTAAACACTTAAGTAACACTTTTTACACATATGGGCATGTGGAAGTCACTAAATAATCACCTGCTTTTAGGGGTTTTAAAACATGTCAGCAGGTTTCATGGCTTTACAACAATAGTTTAGATAAAATGTTCTGTCAAATTGCATTAACTCTGCAAAAACAGCTGACCTTCTGATTCTCTGATGGCCTGCGAGATTACAGCGCTGACAGAGCTCCACCGCCTTTAGATTTTCACTCAGGAAATCTGAACTTCTCTCAGTTTTTCTGAGTGATTTCTGTGTGTGCACGCAGCCCTGCAGTCTCATGCCCTTATTTGGGCATTGGCGGGGCGTTGACCTTTGCTACTCAGGAAGAACCAGCACTAACGTGGAAAACGGCATTCATCATTATAAGAACGCAGATACGAACACATTCATGGATCTCGTTAAGACTGTTCACGGGACCTTTCGTAAGAGTTTAAGAAAATACTCTGGATGACATCGGTGAATGAGGCCCATTGTCTTTATTATTAGCAGCCTCCTGTGAGTCACATTCACACGCAACTTTTGTATATACCAGCCACACCCCTTTTCGTTAAATATCATCGCCCTGCAGAGCCAGAGAACCTCTGCAGTTCGTGCATGCACAAGTTTTGTTTCAGACTTGGATTTCAGTGGCAGGGATTTTCTTTCAGCATCTCTCAGCATCTGCAAATGCTGATAGTGTTAGTGTAAAGTCAATTTTTTTGAAATTTCGTATTTTGACAGTTTTAATACATAAAATGTGTCAGTGTGTCTTACCTTAAATGTCATTTAACAAGGTGCTGTATGTGATTCCATCATCTATAGACATAAAAAAAAACCTGCATTACAACCATTACAGCCTCCCCACAACACACACACACACACATTTTATTTAATAAAAGACTAGGAGAGCAGAGTATTATTTTAATAATGTAAGCAGCCTTGGTAGTTTAGCAATCTCCAAAAGCGGTTGGATAAATGTACCTAGAGCTGTGGAGTTTGTCCTGGTTCTCTGCAGATACGTACAAGGGTCTGGAACTGCATTGGCTGTCTAGTACAGCTGTGGTTCTCTGGTTCTGCAGAGTGACTTCTTCCTGTTGGAGGGAAAGGGCCACATTTTCAAGGATCTTAAAACTTAAAACTTTCAAGACTTGTAAGAAACCACTGAGTCAAGGTTATCTGAATATTTTGTTATGTTAAGAAAACAAAATGGCAAAAAGCTCTAATGTAAAATATTATATAATTTATGTTTTTGGTAACTTTCTTCCAGCTTTTTTTTCACTGAGTTATGCACATTGTTAACTTGCACGTTTCCTTTTTTTTTTCTTTTCTATTTATCTTTACCATTACTAAGGGCCGGCACACAGTGGCTGACAGAAGTGGCATTGCTATCTCACTCTGGCACAGTGGTCATTTCCCCCACATTTGAAAGAATGAACTTACGCCGGTCTGTCTGTACTTAGTTGTGGCAGGCGCAGTTCGTATCTTATGCACAGCTCAGGGTGGTTGACACCACTTGCACCACAGACCTGCTAAAACCTAGCCGAAAAGTAAAGTCTGGTGTAGTAGGCCCATCTGCACAAGATAGCAAACAGCGCATTTGGCTGAGGCACACACACACACACACACACACACACACACACACACACACACACGTCTCCACAATCACCAAACATCTTCTCTCTTTGTTTCCTCCTGATAATTCTTCTGTCATGCTGCCAACGCTTGCACTCCTGGTGCACCAGCTTCTTAAATGTGATGAGAGCTGGCTTTCTGATTGGTTTATTGAATGTTTCGCCCAAACCACACCCATGAAATAGAACTTTAATCAGACCTGAAAAGTTGAGCCAGAAAATGCCCAAGCCTGACCGAACCCGACCCTGAACTCATCCCTTATTAGCATATTTCAGCCAGAACCCGATTATAGCCCAACATTTTTCTTAATAAGCTTCCTCCTGTGTACCAATAGAGGGAATTGTGGGACAAATCATGGGAGAAATTTGAATAAAAAGTTGGGTTCGGGCATAGAATTCAAGCTCTACCATGAATTAATCAAGGCATTGTGAGCCATGGGTGCACAGGGCAGGACACCCATGTGCATCCATGGTGCAAGATGCATGCTCTCATCTGGCATCTGATGGAACTGGCATGAGGTCTACCTTAGGCTGGGCTGAGAAGGTGCAGCAAGGTGGAGAGAAGGCATGACTCCTTAAATAGATTGAGAAAAGAAAAAAAGAAGGAAAAAGAGTGAGAAAAATTCCTAGCCCGCACAAAAATACAGAAAAAACACCCACTGCACACTAGCTTTGTGAGGAGGGATGAGTTTACAATAGATCAATACCCATAGGTCTAAGTGCTGTCCAAGGCAGTAGCAGCCTCAATGGAGGAAAAAGGATCGAAAAGATGTTAGCGATGGTGGTCGTGACAATAATACACTGAAACAATAACACATTTGGGCTGGATTGTGCTGCTTATCACTCTGGAGAGGTAACTAAAATGTCCACCTGCACTTGAGAGCATCGCTTCAGTATGACCTGACCGAGGTGGAGCAGAGCAGGCTAACAAATCATTCCAGTTCCTGCCTGAGTCTGACACATGTAAGCTCCACATCAGGCCCAGGGAGAGATGGTCAGCCTCAGAAAGCTTTCTTAATCCTTCCCATGCATTCTTTCCGGCAACTCCTCCGAGCCTTCCCCCCATAACAGGATAGTTATCTAGCCAAGCAGTAAACCTGCAAAAATACAATCATAATGATATCTACAGCAAGGACAGAAAGTAACGGAGAAACACACAGGGGGGTGGGGTTGGGGGGGCAGAGGAAAAAGGCAGGGATTATCTATAGTGCAGTAAGTGCAGTCAGGTGGACTGAGGGTTTTTCCAAGGACAGCTTCGTGTTCACTCTAAAATACTCCCCTCCACCATTATGAAAGCCATTAGTATCAAATAAATAGTTGACCCGGCCTCCTTCGCTCTGTTTCTTTTTGCCATAAGAGAGCCCTCAGGCTTTATTGAAAACATTAACTTCACTTTGCCATGATCTAGAAGCAAACGCTAACATCTCATCGAACAGGTCAACAGCAATGGCAGAAATGCAGACTGTGTACAAGACAAATGGTGTTGCATTACATTTTGATGTGCACGGGCGATAAAAGGTGTCCAACGCTAGAGTGTCGTGGCCTGGATCATGTTTTCTGCCTGATGAAGTGGCGGGGAGATGGAAGGCTGACTGTGAAAAGGTCGGAGGGGGTTCTCAGGGATTTTTAGCTGTTCCTCTCTCAGGTGTCAACTCCTATCTGCACTCGCAGCAAGAAGAAAAGCAAATTCCCTCCTATGTCAGCAGCACACACGCAAACGTAGACATATATTTCAGGCAAATCATGAACATAAATCTGAACTTTACAATTTGTGCACATCATCAATCCGTTTTTTTGAGCTTCCTTGAAACAGACTATTTTAAACCCTAACCCAACCCCAGTCCTAACTTTGAACACATGTAGCAATCTAAGCTACACTACCATGCATTTAAACAGATGTAGTCATTGTGAAGCTTAACCATTACACCTACAAAATCCAATGATAACCTAATAAACAAGTGTGTTTTGGAATTGGGTCATAATGGTCTCTTCACCAAATGTAAAGAGCCTCAACTTATCATTCTTTGTGCAAATTCAAATGTCAGACTAAGTTGGAAGTTGTTGCGTCTTTGTCTCTAATTTTCAACCAGCATGGTTTGCATACTTCATGTTGTGTTGACAACATTAGTTCTAATTCCCAACTGGTCAGATACCGACATTTAGTCACTGCCCCTTGGCAAGTCATACAGACGCACATAGTACCCGTTAGCAGCTGAAAGAGAGATGTCGGGCTTTGAAGTGACTTCATACAGATCTCATACAGCCGCAGATGTAAACTCATTCACGGCCATATGAGAGCATTCACTCATTGCCACTCACTTGACTCACTTTCACCTGGCTTTTCACATAGTATAAAGAGGGAGGAAGTCTGCCAACAGAGGACATAGGGTGAATGGATTGCCCAAACAAACACAGGACTTTCACGTAGGAGGCGCGTGTCGCATTTGAAAACCAAAATATTATTTAAAGTTGTAATGTACATACTGTTACATGTGTCACATGATTTTCATCTTGTGAGTTGCTTCAGTGGCATCATATAACATAACGCAGTTATTGTAACCCCAAACATGGTGTGTAACATCCTAAACATACCCAAACTAGGACCATTTCACAATGCTGACCACGTGCTAAAAGAGGCTGTCTGGCAGCGTCTCAGAGTCGAGGTTTAAGGCCATGTTGAGTAGAAATTCAGTGTCTCCACCCTTACTTGAAATTGTCGTTTCACAGATGTTACAACAAGCACTGTTGTCATCTTTCTTTGTGACGTGAAGCCACACTTTTTGGGACCATTTCTTCCTCTGTGCTATGACTCCTCCTTCTGCAAGTTTCCAGCAGAGTAGACACGAGTTTGACGTCAGTGATTGTAAGGCACAACTGTAAGAAAAACATGCCAGTAAGGCTGAGTCATATAGCAGAAAAATGTATCACAATAAAATCTTTCAGTTCAGTCAGTATTGATAATTATTTATAATTGTGAGTGACGTATTTTTAATAAAGACCGGGAGAAAAAAAGGTTGAATTTAGCCACTTTGTTTGTCAAGACACACACTGACTTGTCCTCCTTATTAACATTTTCCTCACTGTCTGCACTCATTTTTTTTCACCCTTCGCTGTTCTTGCACAACACATCTGTTCAATGATTGGCTGTTAACGTGTCACTCGTAGCATGTTTTATTATCAGGGGAGATGGATGATCCAGTCTATCGCTGATACCACTATTGTTTCATTGGCCAGGCTTGCGTGCCGTCACCAATCAAAGGAACTGATACACATGGAGGCATACAATTCTGATGGACTTAACAATTTTGGAGCCCGTTCCCAACGGTTCTGGTTCTCTGTTCCCCTTTCTTGTCTTGACTGACATGTGCTGGCCTGTGTCTCTCTTTTATTTCCCTATTCCAGTCTTTCTCCTTGATGGACTTGTGTGGGGAGTCTTTGTAACTCTCAAACCAAGCCTCTGAACCATGTCTATGAAAAAGTGTGCAAACAACACACAGGTCAAAGTAATATAAGTAACACGAACATAAACTCAAAACAGACACTGGCGTGGGCTGCTTATCCTGGACACAAATACTTTCTACCTCAGCCAAACACACACACAGCTGCAAACACATACATACACACATGCGAACACAACGGTAACCAGGAATTTACTCACACTTTTGCATCATCCAGCACACAAACACATGACACTCCTCCCCCCCCAAACACCTTCACACACACAATCCTCGAATCTCTGTGATGCGTACACCACCACCCCCATACATACCAGCCCGTGCCCTTCCTCCCCCCAGCTAGCTGCTGCTGCTGCTGCTGTCACATTGCATTTCCCATCGTGTCATTTTGGCCGGAGCCTCATATCCAGCGGGGACAAAATGAAGTCTCCTCGGAGAGAGAGCGTCCTGCGAGGTGCGAGTGCCAGCTCCAGCGTCTCCTTCTGCCAAAAGCCAGGAAAGGGGAGGAGGGAGAGGGGGGGGAGGAATAACAACCCGCTGACTCTCCTCCATTTTACATTTCCTCTGTGCTCATTTTCTCAAGAGCTCCTCATCTATTTTGCCAGCCGAGTTCGTTCAGAGAGGCCGCCTTGTTAAATAAGGCATGAGTCATCTACGGCGCTCAGCATTGAAATGATGCCGCCCATTTCAGTGCCACTGTTGTGAGCTGGAAGGCGGCGGTGGCTGTGGAGGCCTGCGAAGAGAAAAAGACGTAGATGAAATAAAAGACAAATTTAAATAAATAAAAACTCAGGAAAAGAGTGACTAATTGTCTGTCTTTATTCACTCCTTTCTGATGTAGTGCTAAGACTGACTGAATGAGCTCCATCTTTATTTGAAACTAAACTCAATTTACATCTATGCCTTTTGTGTAATGCCTGAATATACTTAGGCTGTGAAAAACCCAAGGATTTTTAAATACATTATGTCAGCTGTTCATTGATATTGCTGCTGACAAAGCAATGACAAAGCAACTGCACAGGGCAAATAGAAAAAAAGCCAACATTATTAGAGTTCAATTCAAGCTACAGGGGGGTAAGAAAATAGAAAGGAAAAGCCTGACCAAATAAGTGGAGAAACATAATGAATGCAGGTAGAAGGACTCGCTGGTTTGATGAGTATGTAAATCCTGTGAATTATACACAGTCACCACAGCTGAACACCTACGGGAGATTTAGGAGCAATGTGTGACAGCACTCTCCACCACCACCATCAAAACACTAAATGTGCGTCTTGAAATATCTTTAGAAGAATTCTGGTCACCTTTCACTCACTGGGAGGATCTATGACAAGTTTTAGAGGCTTGTGGTGAACGCAAATCCCCAATTTCCCCACCAATTTATGATCAGATATGAACAGGTGAAGATCAAAATTGACCGCCGCACACTGAAATGACTTTAGCTCGACTGTATTAAGAATGAACAACACGTTTCACTGTAGATTCTTTGGGTTCGCCCAGCGTCGGTTTCCATCTTAGTTAAACTGATGGTATCCAAACGGTTCCTTAGCGTTGTTCTTAATTGTTGTAACTCAGTCTTTACTCTCAAAGCATCTCGCTTCATTTGTCAGATTTAACGAGCACTTTTCTAGACGTCTTTTTTAAATTCGGGGCCTTAATTGCCCAGTGTGGGTTTCTTACTCATTCTCAGTCCTCTGGGATTCTGTCTGATATGCCAGTATTTTGGCAGTGCCATTTCAGGTGAATATCTTTTGGGTTTTTTTTTCTCTGGATGGTTCGATTTCTGATCATTTAGATGCACTGTTGGCTTTTCCAATTGGTGATCCTTAAAGACAGAATACTGACACATCACATTTTGTGGCTCCATGTCATTCAAGAGAGGCACAGGTGCTCTGTTTGGCCATTCATCTTGGTCCATCAAGTGGTAAGCAAACAAGGGCAAGGAAATTTCCATCAATGTTTCCAACAGTATTACAGTATTATAACCCCAGCCCATTTCCTTATATCATTCCACACCATTACATGCCATATCTCACACGAGATCTTCATACCTGTGCATATATTTATACACTTTTTTTAATATATTCATTCTCAGGGACACTTCTTGCACTTTTAATATTGTTATCTTTTGTGTTGTCTTGTCTGTTTCAATTTTGCTGTCTTTTCTGTCTTTTATTATGCACCAAGCGGAGTTGCATCTCCAGTCTCGTTGTTTGCTCTGCCACAATGACAATAAAGACCTATCCTATCCTATCCTATCCTATCCTATCCTATCCTATCCCATCCCATCCTACAGTGAACACAACTCCGCCCCAGCCAGGTCTATTCATGATCAGGTGCTGGTCCGTCTTAGGTGAAATTTAAAATGAACCCCTGCACACTGAAATTACTTTACTGTGACTTTATTATGAGTCAACGTCTTTTACCTCTAGCTTCTTGGAGGTTCAAACTGAGGCTCAGCAAACTAAGCTACAGGCAAAGTGCACTTCCACTCCAAAGAAAGTCAAAGTAAGATTTTTTTTTCTTTCATATTTTACTTATATTTGTCACCAAACTATAGTTGCACCACAAAAGTTGTTCCCAACTGGGCATGACAACTTTCAACAATCAAATATTCTCAAATTTAAAGAAACACAGTTATATAACACCTGTGTCTGGCATGTCTGTGATAATAAATGCTAAACAACAGGGCAAACAGATCTGATATTGTTGAATAACAAATTACCATTTGGGTTTCACAGTGGATGATTGACTGGAGTTGAAGATGACATAAGAGTTCATCTATAGGAAAGTAAAGGTCTATGACATATTGTGCTTATGAAACCCTTTCAGAAACCAGCGGATTAATCCAGACCCTTATAACTGAAAATGATGATGATGATGTAAAGGACAAATTGGACCATTTATGATATAAATCATAAGATGTAGTTGCTTGTTTGTCTCCCTAATGTTCCTTGGGTATTATAGGTGTAGCAGTAGGAGAATGTAATGGCGTGGTGCCTTTAATCAGTGCTGCAGTATCAGCCTGTCTCTGCTGGGGGGCGCAGTCTATAAAGGTGGGTGGTTGTGGACCGGGAGCCCTCTTGCCTTGAAGCTCCTTGGTGCCCCGCCTCCCTTAGCCGCCACACCTGGTCGCCTCACCTGATCGTCTCATGGTCGGATCGCTCAGCTCGCCGTTCCCGGGTATGTTGCCGTTGTTGTGTAGTTCTGTGCGCTTTTCTGAAGTTTTGCGATCGTCACAAGAATTGGCATTTGTCTTTCATGCAGTTCCTGGGTCGTCCTTCTCCTCAGTCGGAGTTAATCGCAGGCCTGAGGAGTGTTTCTCCGCCGTGCCTCCTCATGTGTGCTGCAGCAGCGGTAATCAGCTGTTCTCTGCCCCGGTTGTAGTGGTGCCGCTGTGACGCCGAGTGCGCCTCTTCCTCATCTTCATGACGCTCATCTAAAGCCTGACGGTATGTAGATGCGATGACGCTAAGTTCATGGCATAGCCACTGTTTAGCCTAGCTATTGTTAGTTTCTAAAAATGTGTTTTTCTGTGGCAGGGTTAACGTGTGTGCGGTCACCTTCCTCCGGCACTAACCCCCTCTCTCACGCCGCTGTCTGCCGGCTGCTGTTTTGCTACTGTTTCGCCGCGGTTTTGCCGCTGTCTTGCTGCTGTTTTGCGCGGCTGTGTTGTGTACGCATCCAACTCTACATCTTCAACTGTGCTGCTTGTTATACTCATTAAATTGAGGTGGTTTTGTCTATACCCTGGGCGGGGCTAAGTGTAAAACTTTAACTACTTATGGACTGATCTTTTTAATTAAAACAATGTTTCTTTCCCTCTGCTCTTTGGGTTGTGTAGTGGGATTTAATTACTTCTGATAGTTATTATTTTTGCTTTGTTTGGTTTGTTTTGCATGTTTGTTTTGGCTTACTGAACTTAAGCTAGTTATTAATTTTCTTTGTTTTGGTTGCATTGCATGTTTAATTGGGTTTATCAGTTTTGATAAATTCTAGCTTAGGCCTACTTTTGATTATTTTTCTTTATTTGTTGTGGGTTGGTTAACTATTTTTCTTTGTTTGCATTTTTTGGGTTTTTGTTAAGTTGCATGGGGTTCATTAATTTAACCCTGATTTAAAATTCAACTTTGTTCCTTTTTTTCGTGTACGTTGTGGGTTGTTTTAGAGGTGAGCGTGTGAGTGTGTGTGTGGGCTGTCTCTTATACACATCTAGATGTGTATAAGAGACAGGCCATGGAGTTAGTTGTATGATCCTTTGTCATTTGTTCCATCGTCGGGGCGACGATGCAAGTGATGGGGGTAGAATGTAGCAGTAGGAGAATGTAATGGCGTGGTGCCTTTAATCAGTGCTGCAGTATCAGCCTGTCTCTGCTGGGGGGCGCAGTCTATAAAGGTGGGTGGTTGTGGACCGGGAGCCCTCTTGCCTTGAAGCTCCTTGGTGCCCCGCCTCCCTTAGCCGCCACACCTGGTCGCCTCACCTGATCGTCTCATGGTCGGATCGCTCAGCTCGCCGTTCCTGGGTATGTTGCCGTTGTTGTGTAGTTCTGTGCGCTTTTCTGAAGTTTTGCGATCGTCACAAGAATTGGCATTTGTCTTTCATGCAGTTCCTGGGTCGTCCTTCTCCTCAGTCGGAGTTAATCGCAGGCCTGAGGAGTGTTTCTCCGCCGTGCCTCCTCATGTGTGCTGCAGCAGCGGTAATCAGCTGTTCTCTGCCCCGGTTGTAGTGGTGCCGCTGTGACGTCGAGTGCGCCTCTTCCTCATCTTCATGACGCTCATCTAAAGCCTGACGGTATGTAGATGCGATGACGCTAAGTTCATGGCATAGCCACTGTTTAGCCTAGCTATTGTTAGTTTCTAAAAATGTGTTTTTCTGTGGCAGGGTTAACGTGTGTGCGGTCATCTTCCTCCGGCACTAACCCCCTCTCTCACGCCGCTGTCTGCCGGCTGCTGTTTTGCTACTGTTTCGCCGCGGTTTTGCCGCTGTCTTGCTGCTGTTTTGCGCGGCTGTGTTGTGTACGCATCCAACTCTACATCTTCAACTGTGCTGCTTGTTATACTCATTAAATTGAGGTGGTTTTGTCTATACCCTGGGCGGGGCTAAGTGTAAAACTTTAACTACTTATGGACTGATCTTTTTAATTAAAACAATGTTTCTTTCCCTTTGCTCTTTGGGTTGTGTAGTGGGATTTAATTACTTCTGATAGTTATTATTTTTGCTTTGTTTGGTTTGTTTTGCATGTTTGTTTTGGCTTACTGAACTTAAGCTAGTTATTAATTTTCTTTGTTTTGGTTGCATTGCATGTTTAATTGGGTTTATCAGTTTTGATAAATTCTAGCTTAGGCCTACTTTTGATTATTTTTCTTTATTTGTTGTGGGTTGGTTAACTATTTTTCTTTGTTTGCATTTTTTGGGTTTTTGTTAAGTTGCATGGGGTTCATTAATTTAACCCTGATTTAAAATTCAACTTTGTTCCTTTTTTTCGTGTACGTTGTGGGTTGTTTTAGAGGTGAGCGTGTGAGTGTGTGTGTGGGTAGGTACTTACTCTTCTTTTATTGCGAACGTGTTAACAAAATAATATATTGTTAAATAAAATGTATTGAATTTGTAAGCTGGACCCAGTCTCAAGTCTTCACTAGTAACGAACTTGT
>JAJHUR010088712.1:0-44581 GCA_027495735.1 Lutjanus campechanus | reverse complement strand
ACACAAGTGTTTAAATTCCAGGGAGACATCTGTAATGAGGACTGAGTCATTTGGATCTAATTATGGGCAACCAAGTGGAAAAGACGGAGTAAATCAACTCAAAGTGATTTCAGCAAAGAAAACTCAATTCCAGTGTGTAAACTCGATTCGCCATAAATTTAATTAATGTTGGTTTAAATGGAGGCACTCAGCTGATTGTGTGTCATAAAACATTGCCGAGGTTTCGACTTCTCTCTCTCTTTCCTTCTACCTCAACCCACGAGTGTGGAGTGAAACAGCAGCACTTTGGTGCCATCTTGTGTCTTCATATGCATCCTACAGCAGGCCAGACAATCCACCCTTATGAAGAACATAAAATTAAGATACTGTTTAAAATGTATGTAAAGTAGTTACTTAATATACTATAGCTATACTCAACCATGCTGAAAAAATATGTAAAGATGTGGTGTATGTTTGGGTTATCATGATACTCATCAGCGTTAAAGGCCCAGTTTGTAAGATTGCCTGGGATTTATTGGCAGAATATAGAAGAAATGGAATATAATATTCATAAGAATGTTTTCATTGGTGTCTAATCACCTGAAAATAAAAATTGCTGTGTTTTTGTTATCTTAAAATGAGCTTGGGTGCAGTTCCTGGGGGACACCTGGAATGGATGTGCCCACCCAAACCTCCAAAAAAAATAAAAATTAAAAACAAAAAAAAAGCCAAAAAACATGAATTTGTCCCCCATATAATTTTTTTTCTAAATTAATTACATAATTAAAAACATAAGTTTAATAAGAGCTGGGTCCACTTTTGAAACACTTCACACATAAACACAATACTTTTTAAGATTTTGTTTATGCCCCAACCCGGGTATCCTGCTAAGTGGTCTGAACTGCATACGTCCTGAAAATGAGCGCTACAATGCCGGGTAGTCAAGATGTATAGAGTAAATCTGTGTCAGGAACTCATCACAGGTCAGTTAATGATACTGTTACTGAGTAAATGAGCCATTTTTTGCCTACACAGGGACACACCCTGTGTGTGTTTTTTCTACAGTAGCCAAGAATAGACAAACTAAACACTGACTCTGGAAGACTTGTGCAGAACATGAAAGTCCATATCTATACACCGTAGGCTCAGCTCCATGCTTGGAAGAGGAGGGTGCTGCAATACGTTTGCAATGTGCAAGCTCTCCGCCAGAAGCCGCTAAATCCTACGCACCAGTCCTTTAATATGCTGTCAGACCCCATCTATGCAGTATATTAACTTGTGTTTCTGTGTTACTCAAATCCAAACCTGTTTCCTACTTGGAGCAGTTACGTGCTGGAGTAAACACTGTAAAGACAGTGGTTCCCAACCTGGAGGTCAGGAAACCTTTAGTATAGGAGATAGATTTAAGGGGTCATGAGATGATTACCAGGTTATCAAGAGGAAAAGACCTCTTTTTGCTGCTAACACACACACAAAAAATATATATATATATTTTAAATGTCAGCTGGGATAGGCTCCAGCTCCCCCGCGACCCTCACGGATAACGGCTACAGAAGATGAATGAATATTTTAAATACAGCCTAAGGCTCTTGTAAATTTAACCTCTAAAGCTTTCTTTAAGGAGTTCACAAGCGAGAACCACTGTTATAACAGTGAGAACCACTGTTATAAGTTATACTGATGGAAATTGCACCGTGTTCATTTTTCCTCTAGATGGCCACAGCTACCAACTGCAGACCAGAGTGTCACAGAAAGGAGGACGGTATTTGCAGTGCAGCGTGTTACATTAAAAATGTTTAGAGGGAAAAAGTCATTGCTCTCCAAAAGCAGCATCCTATCAGTTGCATACTAATGAGGAAAGTACAGCATTTCTGCGATTGTAACTGCAGACAGGTGCATGCTATTTTGTGAAGGAAAAGAAAAATGATTTAGAAAACACTAAACAAGTTACCCCTCATGTTGCTGCAACATGATAACTGTTGGCATGGAAAGTGGAGAGCAAATGTGAATAATAATGCAGTTTTGGTATAAAAAGAATAAAATATTCTTTCACAACTCTCCAAATAATTTGTTTTTCACACATCAACCACATGACAGAATCTCATGCATATTCCAGTTCTGCTGGTGTTGTTAGTGTAAAAATACAGCTCCAGACATCTGATGACAAGTATCATGTTTGTACAGTGGGGCTGACACAGATCTGTCTGCAATCTCTCTATAAATCATGCTCGCAGTCAAGCAGTTTGAGGTCACGCAGTCACTTACATCCCTGATTTCTTATTTGTCATAATAAGAAAATTGATAAATTAAAAGCTAATGACTTGAGAAATTAGCAAACTTAATACTGGCAGTCTGCATAAATAAACTGACATTGTTTGTGGAATGAAATGAAGATTAAGCAGACCTCTTTGTGGGGAAAAATGTTTCTTAACTTTGCTTAAGAGAGGCATAAGGCACATTTTTGGCCTCTTTGCAAAGAAAATTAAAGCTGGGCCTTATGTCCGAGTTGCTGTAATAAGCTGTGGATAATAAAGGAAGAAGACATTAATCAAAAGGGTGAATTAGTGTCAGAGTTGAAGTTGTAGATATCAATTACACTTCTGTCCTCGCTGCTTCTTCTTCCTTGTCTGGTGTCCACGGTGGTGACAAGATCACGTTAATTTTGATTTAGCTGCTTCTGTACACTCTCAGTGTCAGCTGCCTTCTATATACGGCTGTTTGTAAGTGATCTGAGCTCACAGTGTCAGAGTTGCTGATGTTCCTGAAATCAAATCTCTATCTCTGGATTACCCCTCACCTGTTACTAATAAACACTTTATTGGAGAGAACATGGACCCATATTTGTATTTGAACCCTTATTTGACCCATATTTGTACCCTAACTCATTACTCACACACACACTCCACACTTTCAGGCAGTCTGTGTCCCAGTACTCCAGGTCTATTTCTGTATCACTGACCCATGGTGGACAAACAAAGACATATCAGTTTTGTAAATACTTTTGGGACCATGATTCTTGGAGCTGGCTGTACTAATTTTTTTTCTTCCCAACTATAATGGGCAACCCACCCCGCTTGGGCTGGCCACCAACTGGCAGTGCCAGCAGGCTGCCCCCGGACCTTGGAGCAGTATCAAGCAGACCGGGCCAGTATCCGAGCAGCCAAAACCCAACAGATGCACCGCACTGAAGCCGACATCACAAAATCAGGGGACTAACGTTTGAAATGTTCTCCCTCACACATAAACACACACATATTCACATCTAAATATAAACACTCCCTCAGCTAGGGGAGTTAACGGATGAGTGGAAATAAAATCTGGTGTATCAATTTAATCTCCACTGATTTTTCTTTGCCCTTGTAGTATTTGTTTCTACATGGCTTTACTTTTCTACCATGCTTTGTGTTTTATTAATAATTCAGTGCATGCTCAAGAATTTTTTTTCCTGTCAGCGCGTGAACATCTAAAACATGTACACCACTGTGTTACACTTAAACTATTCACTGAGACCATAGTAAAGAAGGAATTTCAGGTGGATGAGCAGCTCCTCAAGTCATTGTGATCCAGATACACCACAACCATTTAGCAGCATGGAAAACCTGGACAGTAACACTTTGTAATAACCATCATTAATAAATGGTAAGTTGATAGTTAATAAAACTTTAGTTAATAGTTATTTTACTTTTTGTGTTAGTATAGTAAGTATTTGTAAATGATCAACCAAATGGAGATGGATCAGATACATTTTTGGGCCTGTACTTTTAAAGTCTATCCAGATGTTGCATATTTATTATTGCTAACTTGATCACAGAGCCCTGCAAATGCAAAACTGACACTAGAGGCATAAGGCCGCTAACTAAGCTGCCATATTTGATGAGTTGGGAGTGAGAATGTGTTGTCTATAAACATTATCTGGATGGTTATTCTAAAGCTGCAATTGAGGTTTGTTGTACTTTGTAAATGCTTAATAAATAGTGTTAAGTGCATCTATAAACATCATTTTGACCGCCTTTACAAAGTTGCAACTGATGTTTTGGTTATAAAGCATAATATGCTTTATAACCAAAACACAAGTTGCAACTTTAATAATAATTTAATAATTATTTGAATAAATAACTATGTACTAAAGTTTAATTAACTATCACATTATCACATATTAAGCATGGTTATTATAAAGTGTTATCATCTACAGAGAGTGAAATGTCATACTGTTTTGCCACAGTTGTCATTCAAGAAGAGCCTCCATGTCACTATCCAATATTTCTGTTATATAATATTGGCTCACGCAACACATCTGTCACTGTCAAACATGAAGGTCTAAATCATTTCTTTTCCTCTTCGTGTCTCCTTCAATCTCTGCCTCTCTCCTTAGAAAGATTCAAGACTTTACAACATCCCACAGCTGATCAATGCATTGCGGTCAGGATGTCTTTACACAACACTCTGCTGTATGAACCTTGCGAGATCTCCAGAAAGAATACACAAAGACATATTTTGGGGCCGTTTTTTTTTTTTTTTCCATTTCAACACAACCTCTATCTAAGCACAGCTCTGTGCCTTCTCTGCAGCTCTGTCATGCAGCTCTCTAATAGTGGATTAGTATGGGCTTGTAAAAGCTGTAAAGCTGCGAGAATGAGCATTGATGTTGCAGTTTAATGAGAAATAACATGGGACAGACCCCAACGCCATCTCTCGCTCCCTCTCTTTGGCTTGCCATGTCTTTCTAACTAACACACACTTTCTTCTTCTTTACACCAAAGCACCTGACAATCACAGGAACTATAAATCCTCCTGCCGTGCTGCCACGCCAGCCAGCATCAGCGTTAAAAGGTGATGCATTTTACTTGAGAAAATTACCCAAAGGCAAAAGTGCATGTTATGTTAGGAGGAACGACTTTACTGTCAAGGCAAAGAAAAAAAAAAAAAGAAAAGTCACACAAAGTTACACACACACAGGCACATCCTGCCCTCTTTCTCCAGACCAATGCTGGCACTATACGTCCTCAGGCCTGCCTCGGCTGGTGGTTTGATAAATTGGCCCTTTCATCTCGTCGATGTGCATTGTGTCAGCGGGTTCGTGCGTATGGGGATCCGCGAGTGCATGCTCGTGTGTGTATGTGTGTGTGCGTCTGCCTGGGTACATTGTCTGAGCTGTGAAGTGTTTGGCTTCCTCACTGAAGGCTGCTGTCACAGCCTCTGAAAGCGTGTAATAGGCGCCCATTCTGCCGGAATGAATACACATCCATACACTAGCGAGAAAATGTGGCATTTCAAAAAGACTCGGGATAATCGAACAGAAAAATTATAAAAAGGGGCATAGCAATGTCATTCTTTTCAGCTAAGCTCTAAATTTGGTGCATATGATTGCTTTGGGAAGTGTTTGCGGACCACAGTGAATTAATGCCATTTTTGATAGATCAGGGGCGGTTATTGTTGGCTGTGCAAAGCTCTCTGGCACCAAACGTGGGGTTTCTGTGAGTTGGACTCTGAATCATGGCTGTGTAATGTTGTCTTGGTTTGACTGGGATTCAAAGGCAAGTGTTTGTTTATTCAAATTCCTTAGAAATACTTCCTCCTGATATATTGGTTCATTTGCAGCAATTTGGTTTCGCTGAGATAATGATTTGTAGGTTCTGCCAGTTTTAATAGGACTGAGCTCTGTTCCAGTGGGTCTGGAATTAGACCTACTGCAATAAACCGTAATCATGCTCATATTGTAACTCGTCTGTTGGCTGGTCAGCATCTTGCTGCCATCAGGTCCTCATTGTAACATCAACATGTCTGCAGAAGAACGCAGTAAAGAAGAGAAATTAAAGTCATAAGAAAAGTGAATAACTGCAAATATTAATTTTGCTTTGTTCAGATACAACAGAGTAGGGCTACCAGTAACCCTTATGTTACTGTTAATTAATCTTTCTTTTTTTCCAATTTAATTGATTAATTGTTAAAGCTGTAAAAAAAAAAAAAAAGTGACCATCACAAGTTCCCTGAGCCACACGCTCATCTGATGAAGAGTCTATAGCCCAAAGGCAGTCAACATCCATTGACATAAGACTGAGAAAAGCGAGAATGTTCATAGTCTGTTTAACATTATGAAACCAGCATGGCATTTTTGTTTGCTAGAAGACTTGTATCTATTATGAAAATGGTTGACAAATTTTTCACCCAATCGTCAGCACTCCGATAGATAGTTAATGGACTGTATTTATGGTATACAGCACTTTTCTACCTAGAAAGCTTTACAATTTGCTGCTTATCCATCCATTCACGTATGCAGCTGCACAGTCACACCATGAAAAGTGCCAGCCAAACTATCAGGAGCAGCATGGGGAACCATCAAGCTGGCAATTATGGACAACCCACTCCACCTCCTGAGCCACAGGCATCCAACACTAACAAAGCCTTAAAGGTTAATTGTACTGTTGATCCAAATGTTAAAGGTAAATACCACAGGATAATTATTAATTAAAATTCCTGTAGGATATCATAGGAATCCCTAGCAACCTGTCCAGGATGCCTTCCAGTCTTCTGTCAAATGCATGCTGAGAAAATGGTGCAGAAAGTCACAATAACTTAACCACCTCACCTACAAGAAACACAGCTGTGGAATGACCTTATGGTGCATTTTCTTCTAAAATATTACTTTACCTGACTTGTTATCAGTGTTAATGCTAATAAATACATTTTCTAACTAATTTAGCTCTCTATATGGACAGCAACTAATAGTTATAGCTTAATACCATATTATGAATTACATTTGAGCAAAAAATTTATATGCAATACGGTGAAATAAAACGTTTTCAACCAAACATGTTTCTGTGTATATGACAGCAATGACACAAATGCAGGATTATTCACAGAGGATAGGCTAACACTGTGGTTCTTAACCTATGTTGTAAAGGCTTGCAGCCCTTTAAAAGACAGGATTACTCGTCTGACAATGTGACCAAAGAGGTCAAACTCAGCGAAACACGAGGACAGAAATTGATTTGGGTAGCAGAAATAGAGAGGCGAAGTCCCTTACCTTCCAGTGTGCCCCATGGGACCTTATTTCAGAAAAAAATATATAAACAGTATTAAAGATTTTTTAAGCCTTTTTAGACTGTGTCATGAATTACACATATGATGATTGTCAATAAAAAATATAATATTACAAGACAACAAAGTCATAGTTTGAAGTAGGTTTGTTGTAATTTAGTGTGAAATTGCTCAGTGAACTACATTGCCCATCTTGCACAATACACATCACCAACATCTCCATACATTGTAGTGTTTTCTTACCTCAAGTATTTCATCTGGTGACTGCAGGTCCTTGTATCAGTCAGGAAGTGAATGGCCTGTTGCTGGTGTGGCTGCACCCTGGTATGAAAACACACAGGGACTATAGCTTTAGCGGCTACCGTTTGCGTTTGGGAAAGTCATGGCGTTTCTGTTGCGATGCCATCTAAATTATGTATCTTCAAATCTTATACTTCAACAGATTTTTACGACAAATGGTGATATTGTTCACTTGCAAAATTATGCAATAAATTGACAAACACAGGCTGTTATTCGTGGCACAATTCAAACAATTCATATTTTTTTCTCCAAAGTAAGGTCCCACCAGACTAACATTAAGTCGTTGCAACTTGTCTCGTGTCTCGAAGCAATATGTGATGTACCAATCTACAAAGTGAAATTCCAGAGTGTCGCTGCCAGCAAGTTGTTTTAAATGTCGCCAGTATGTCTTCCCAACATTTCCACCACAATGTTGCAGCAATGGCATTGTGCAGCTGTGTTTCTCAAACTTTTTACACTGTCCCGCCTGACAAAATGTTGACCACTTCATTTTCAGAACAGTTGCACAAAATATCCTGCTCTTGATCTGCGCTTCTCTTTGCAATAGTTCCTGTTTGGAGTCATGAGTGCATTCATTGTCAATCTCTTTATTTTATCTCCGCCTAAAATCTTGCCATTAGTATAGCAGTTTAAGTACCAGTTACACATCCTTATGCTAGGTGCTTGATTTAAGTACTTTCATTCAAGATTCTGTAGTATTTTGATAGTATTATATGGTTTTGAATTAATATAATACATTTAAAAAACTATTTCTGACATCTCTCTGCGTACCACTAGCGGGAGCTCACATACCACCAGTAGTACAGTTTGTAAAATAGAATATTTGTTACGCTGTAACGTTTTGATGGTAACATTGTACCTGTAATGTTGCAGCAATGTCGCTGCAACATAACAAATGATGCATCACTGTCATGGTGTTACAGGGACATGCTGTGTTTGAAGGACATGGAGGTCCACTGTTTTACTGTTATTAATCCTCTTGCCTGAGTGATTTATGGTTGGAAATCATGAGGTATTAGTGGTGAGTATTTTGCACCACTGACACATTACTTCAGGTCAACATAACACGCAGGTATTATTATAAAACCACAGGGGATTATAAACTGTCTTTGAGCGTAGCAGGTAATGTAGCACACCTGAGCTGCATAAACGCCTAATGAGACTACTGGAGACTCTCCATCAGGACTAGAATGAATTTAGGCGCTCTTTCTGTCTGTCTGTGTTCATTTTTATGTAAGCTGATATTCATGTGGGTGCACTGTGCTGAAACCTACTCACTCGACCAGTGCTCCCACTCACTCACTCTGCAAACCCAGCAGTCAGTGTTCACTATCCGAGAGCGCTTTGTGTCTTTCATTCATCCCGGTGAAAGCTGCTGCTCACACTTTTCTTCTTCTAGCCTCCCTGCCCTCCCTCACGCTGGAATAGCTTACTTTGTTTTTGTTTTCCCTCCGCGGTGCCTTTCGGTCGGAGTAGTAGTGGATGATATCAACAGAGAGCTACGTGTCTCCTTCTTTACCTCCGCGATACTACGGAGCATCACGACGGAGAGCAGCGGGAGGGAGTTTTATTTTGGAGGGGACGACGTGATTTAAAACAAGAAATAAACTAAATATCTGCAGCGTTATCACAGGACGCCTCACCCGCCAAACTCCAGTCATATTTTGAGGGAATTTACAGCACAGGTGCGTTTAAGGATTAAAACCAGGCAGTTGGCGGATGGTTGTCGGTTTCGTGAAGAGGAGTCACTGCCTCTGCGCAAGGTGAGTGATGGACTCCGAGCTGAATGACTGTCGAGTTTGTTCAACAGATGAATTATTGACCGGTATTGACCTCTTAATTTCACGTCTGGATCGGTCTTCTGTCTGTTTCGAGCGGAAAGTTTTGGCACCTTAAACCCCTTAATATTTTTTATGGAATTCCTGCTGGGATAGTGTGAGAGTGTCAGTAGAGTTTGTGGCAATCTCTGCAAACTTTGAGGTATTTTTGTAGATAAACCGGAGGCATGGTAGCGATCTAGACTTCCTAATGCACAACATCTACAGCTGTATGATGTTATAGTCGTCCTATAATGATTATAATAACCTTCTTGGGCGTTTTTATAGAACAATTTCTCATCAGAGCAGAACTTTGAGTTATCTATTAGGTTGATGCCTAATGTTTGATCCATAAATGTCAGAAAATAGTGAAAAATGTCCATCACTCATCCCAGAGTGCAGGATAAGATCCCTAAATATTAAAGCTGCAGCAAGTAACCGATTATGAATCAAATATTAAATTAATCAATAACTATTTAGATAGTTGACTCACTGGTTTGAGTATTTTATTTTAAGTCAAAATTCTCTCATTCCAGCTTCTTAAACATCAATATCCTCTATTATCAGTATGCTGAATATCTTTGACTTGTGCTCAAAACATTTGAGGACATAATCTTGGGCTCTGGGAAACGGTGATCAACAATTTTCACCATTTGACATTTTATGCACCAAACAATTAATCGATTAATCAAGAAAATGATCAAAGAAAAAAATCGTTCCAAATATATATATCCAACCAACAGTGCAAAGACATTAATTCTGGCACAAAGACAGAGAAAAGCAGCTCATCCGTACACTGTAAATAAAGAAAGCAGAGAATGATTAGTGTTTCTGCTTATTAAATGACTTAAATGACTAATGGGTTATCAAAATACTTGCAGATTAATTTTAAATTCAAATATTCCACTCATCATTTCAGCTCCAGTGGAGTTTGAATAAATCTAGAGAAAGTTGGCAACCTGCTTTAGTTTGAAGCAGAAGCAGCGACGATTTCTAAACTCTGTGCAACAGTTCAAAGCCGGACTCTGCCCCACCTTCAATAATGACTTTCTGTGAAATATGAAAATGAGACACATGTCAGATACAATATGGATTAGCTCTGATACTCGCTGCATCTAGTTTCACTGGCTCCTATCCATCTCATTGAGAGTGCTCTCATTGCAAGTATTTGTCACTTTGGAAAGAATGTCCAGTCAGCCTTATACCGGGTGTCTGAGGCAGGATGATAGCAGCTTATGGCCTTTACACAGCACTCGCCTGCCTGTCACCAGGACTGACCCACACACACACACACACACACACACACACACACACACACACACAAAGAGCACAGCTATCCCCAGATATCACTCATTCACACACATTGTAATTAAGTGTCATGAAGTAAAACTATTCAGTGCATTAATGTCATCACATGTAGTCAACATTTCAATCTTCTGAAAAGGACATATTCTCCCCGATCAGCCCTCACTGTGGTCTTATATTTGGTCTTTTTTATTTCCACTGAGTTACACTGGGTCTATATTTCCACACATAGCCCAACCATCTGAGTTGCACCGAGGCTTCATGCTCTGTTTACATACAGTTATTGATCAGCAGGCGCTGACTTACTGTACTTCAGGTCACTGCAGCAGGCAGGGCAGCAAGATGTCTCAGAGGTGGAATTGAACAGAATAAATTATAGTATAATAATGCACCTAAAACACATTGTTTGAGCTATAAAATGGCAGCAATAAGTGAAAAATGCCCTTCAGATCTTTCCAGAAAACAGGATGACATCTTTCAAAAAGCTTTGCTGGTCCAAACAAACAAACAACAGTAATCTATTAGACAAGCTTGAGGTTTCTGACCTGTTAAAATAAAGTTTTGCCTCCCCACAGTCACCTTAGTGCTCTTGGTTGGAAGAACTTTTATACAAATAAAATTGAAGTGCATTGAATTGCAGATGTATTCTAAACCTAAAAATGTTCATGTCATTATAATTAAGACAATGACAAGCGGGAGATCACATTTTGGAGCAACTTTTTTAGATTTTTTTTTTTTTTTACTATTTTGATAATCAATTTATTGTTTTTGAGTAATTTTTTAAGGAAAAAATGTACAAAGTCTCTCATTTGTCTCTCATCTCAAATGTGAGGAGGACAGTCATTAAGCAATAGATTAATCAATAATGAAAATTATCATTAGTCACAGCTGTAAGTATCACTCTTTGGCTTTAAAACTAATCACAAAGTTGTTACTGAATATGTTTCTGTAGATTGACTGATTGCTAAATTGTTTCAGCACCACAACATATTCCATTTAGTTATAACTGACAATGATGTCCTTGTATGTTTCAGTGTGCCGTCCCCTTTAAATCTACTATGAGGAATTTTCATAGTGTGTTGATTTTGGAGACCCTTGTAAACAAAAACGGCTGTTTCCACCATAATAAACAAAAGGTCAAAAATGAAATGACCTGAATAAAAATCTTCCTGCTTCTTTTCAATTGGCTAACATACTACTAACTGTAACTTTTCTTAGGAAAATGTAAACACAGGCTTTAGTCATCTGATTTCACAAAAAATACAACCCAGTGGCAGACATTAAGAATAACGATATAGAAACAGACGATCTTCTCGCTGATGGTCTTGTTTTTCTTATGTAAGTCATATAGAGGTATCAGTTATAAATTGATACTTGCATAACCACTTAAAAACTCCTTGTAGTAGCGTTAAGTTTCATAGAATATGTGGCAACACAGTGCAGGCAATGTTTTAGATGTAGATATAATTGTAAAAGACTGTATTTTTGCAAATCCCCATGCACTGAGCTCTACTGTATGTAACTGAACAGCTAACACTCTTAAGATAGACGATTTTAAGAAGACCAAAAGAATTCAAAAAGGAAAAAAAATAGCAAGGTAATTAGCATGTTCACAATGTGGAGCATATGCAGTGCAGCTCTTGCCAGCTCTGAGTATCTACAGTAGCCTGTTTTATTCTCCCTCTTTCTGTCTCTCATGAGGTGCTGAACTGCATCTGGGGGAGAATCTGATTAACCAACTGGCATAATTTACCCTGGTCCTGAAGGAATAAACAGAGA
Source organism: Lutjanus campechanus (assembly GCA_027495735.1). Lineage (NCBI taxonomy): Eukaryota > Metazoa > Chordata > Actinopteri > Lutjaniformes > Lutjanidae > Lutjanus > Lutjanus campechanus. Next base: position 32,363 of record JAJHUR010088712.1, on the reverse strand, counting down.
AGCAATGTTGTTCTTGAAAAGTGCCTGCTTTCCCTCTATACATACAAATAAAGCACATACACACAGAAGGAAAGAAACAAACACTGACACACACACACGCACACACAGTCCGAGAGCAATAATTGAGGCAGGGATGCTCCTGAAAAGTAGCTGCTGCTTCCTCTCTTTTTGTAATAGGACAAGGATTGATTAAGCAAGTGTGTGTGTGTGTGTGTGTGTGTGTGTGTGTGTGTGTGTGTGTGTGTGTGTGTGTTCACAGGCGTGTGATTGCTCTAGTTTCTTTAAGATTGATAGAGCATCATGTGTAGGTGTGTGTGTATGTTTTCCTCCAGGAGTGCTCCTTAGCAACAGGCAGCATATCCTCTTCAAATATCTTTTTCTCACACACCGTATACTGTGACCTTTCTGCATGCAAGCCTTTGCATGGGTGCATCTGTGTTAATGTGTGTGTGTGTGTGTCCATGTACATTAGTGTGTGGGCCATTTGACCTTTCTTAGTGTACATTCATTAATAGCTGCATAATAACTACAGTAATATGGAACTGCCCGCTGTGCCTGTCTACACGATCAAGATATTGAATCTGTCTGTCTCATGGCAGCGTAAGTGCAGTGCCAACCTTTTTCCCAAGAAGCTTTTTGTCCTCCTTTTTTGTCTTAAACAAAGCAGATATCATCACAATTGTGCGGTATTGATTATGATTTGACACGCTTTGAACAAGTGGCAGTTTATCATTTTTAGACTATTTTGTGTATCTCTCAGCGGGGACGAGAGAGACATCTTTAATATATATCTTGACACGGTTGTCGTGTTATGTTAATATCACTGTTAGACTAATAACTGGTTGCATATTTCATATCCGGGAATAGCAGACAGAGCTCTTTAGAAATCAATTTTCTTTTGCTCCATCACCATGTTCGGAAACTGGCCTGCTGCCAGATAGGGAGGGAATGAGGGAAGGAGAGGGCGATATTGTGGGTGCATTAGTGAATGAGGGGAAAAAATATGCTTATCAGATGCAGAATTCATTCTTTTACATCTTTGAATGTGTCTGAATAAGTTGTTTACTTTCTCAAAACTTCTTAAATATCTTTACAAATATGCTCACAACAAGGAGTAGATGAAGAAGTTGAAGAAGTACAGGCACGTAATCGTAGGTCATAGCTTCCTATTGATATAGGCGAGGTGCTGCAAGGTCATGGCCCATTTAGTCCATGGCAGTGTGTGCATGTGTGATGCACTATCACAGCATGCAGTTGCACATATCAATAGCATTATTCCTTTGTATGCATGCGTGTTTAGTCATAATTTCACAGCATGAACACAGCACAGCATGAGGTTTTTATGCTTGCGTGCTATCTTTGTATATGGGGGTACTGTGTGCATGTGGAGACTATATATCTCATATAACAAATAATTTACCGCTCTATTGTAGAATCTGTGCCGTGTGTGTAAAGGCTGTCGGCCACACTTTTCTTGGAAATATTTCTGCTGGAGAAAATAAGCAAACGCTGCTGTCTCATTTTCAATTCCCTTATCATACTCATGTTTATAAAAAATATTATATTCTGTGAATCAAAAGGCAAGGAAGGCAGAGTTCATGTGACTGAAACAGGCAGTGGATTGTAGGATGGTGTGTGGGTGAATATTATGATTTATATTCATGTGTGTCTCTTCTTTGATTTTTAGTTTTTTTTTCATTTGATTTACTTTAAGCTTAATCAAAACAGCTGAAGTTTTAATCGGTTTTCTTTTCAGGTTATTTTCAACATGGACTTCATGTCCTTTTCCTGTTTGATCTTTAACAGTCGATTGCCATGATCAATGCCATTGATTGCTTCCCTGTTCTTGTAGCTACAGTTTGCTGGAAGCACTGATCTCTAACACACTCAAGGGCCAAGAGTGCTCTAACAGTTGAACCCAAAAGCTAAAAATCAATCTTTTCAATGTAAAAACAGTCACATGGCCTTAGAGAACACAGATACTGGCAAACTGAATCAAAATAAATCTATACAGTGCAGAAGTGAGTTGAAGTCACACATGTTCAGGTCACAACCAAGTCTCAGTTCTCAACCTTCAAGTCTCAAGCAAGTAACTGTAGTGTGAATCAAGCAAACCAAGTCAAATCCCTGCTATAAGCCAAGCAGGTCAAGTCATATAAATTCCCAGTTTCCATATTTAAATCAGTGAAAAGACAGTGGTCATGAACAGTTAAGCTTGTTATTTTGAACATTACCATTTTCAATCAGAGTAAGAAGAACAGAGTCACCAGTTGGATTTCAGATCTGACAAGTCGTTGGTATGTAACGAGTTGGGAGTGAGACCAGGCTGAGTAACATAACAAAACCTTTCTTTGTGAGTTTTACAGTGCTGGATTAAGTCTCTGTCTCCGATTTTTGAGCTATGGACCTTACATATCGCTTTTCTGTTCTTATTACTGTCATCGACAGTATAATCCTTGAATTCAAATTTTATTAGTTTTGGACAAGCCTTCTCCATGATAGCTGGGCCTCTGTTGTTCTGCTGCATCCTACAGGGCTGTCAGACACCCACTGTGCTAGAAATCACTCCATCACGTTTCATAAACAAAACATAACTTATCAATGTCTAGAAAAAATCAAGTATTTAATTTAAAAAAGTCCTTTTGAGTCATCTGTCTCAAGTCTAAGTCTCAAGTCATGGATACCAACTCAAATCAATGGTAATCAAGTCTCAAATCCTAAAAATTGTGTGAAAATTAAATACAGTCAATCCCAAAGATCATATAGTCAGCCGAGTATGGAAATAACCAAAATTGTACTTTAACAGTGTTGCAGTTGCTCACAGTTACACAGTAGATTTTGCAGCTGACCATGCATACAAAAGAAATCAAGAAATATTTTGAAGTGTTCATAGAAACATTGTGAAAGAAAATATTGCATTCACACACCTGCAGAGGCACACACACACACACACACACACACACACACACACACACACACACACACCTCTTACAGAAGGTGCATTAATAAGCTGTTTTTTGTTTTTTTGTTTTTTACCTCTGGTGTTCTATGGGGATCCCTGCAGGCATGGCAGCTTACATTTACTCAAGCAAACATACACACACACAGACACGCATAACACACATATATAAAACAGGAGCCCTGTGATTGACAGTTGTTCCTACAAGGATATTTGTGTACATGTCCCCTTAGGACAGAAATACATCATCAACTCTCAGCCGGATTGTACTGGTATTCATACACCTGCTTTATAGTCAAACCAGCAGACTTGCCGTAATATTCGTTTTTGTTTAACAGAACGAGGGGTGTATTTTTTTAATTAGTAAGAGGGAAAGTGTCATATTGCTAATTAGCTGTTTGCAGTCATATCAGTTCAATTAAGACAAAGAGAGAAACAAGTGAGAGTTTTGGACAGAAGAAAGTCATTACAAAGCATTATTTGGCTTGCGTCACTTCAGTTGTTCCACTTATTGCAATTTTACGGCTGATTTCTTTTACACCTCTTATTTTCCTCTGGAATATATTTTGAATGTATTATTTGTAAGTCTCAGTCCAGCTCAGTCTCTCAGGGAGTGCATGTCATTTGTGTTGAGGTGCATGCTGCCTCATGGGAAATCTGTCTGCTCCCTTCTCAGTGTTGCTCTAATCTGTAAACTGGTTTAATACATATTTGACTTGGAAATGCAGTATAATATTGTTCATGTGCAAGTTTTTGTTTGGGTTTAGGGAAATGCTTTAATGAAGATACTGAATTATAATATAATTCTTAGGTTCACTCACTAGCCTACCATAGCTCATCTATGTGGGTGTTATACTGAGACGACCATGCAGTGATAGACTACTCAGGGGCAGGGGTGAAAAAAAAATAAAGAGGGCAACAGTGGTACATGGCGTGGCACCAGCACATTTTACATTTTATCCACTGGAAGGGCACTCTAGTGGGCACATTAACTGTCTTTTGTCCACTGTTAGGGATCCTAAAGAGCATTTTATCATACTTTTCTCCACTGGTGGAACACCTTAGAGGGCGCTTTGCCATGTTTTGTCCACTGGGAGGGCACCTCAGAGGGCACTTTATCACATTTTATCGACCAGGGGCATCCAAGAGAGATCTTTCCCAATTTTTCCGAGTCCATCAGTGCGATCAAGTGCTCCCAACAGCCAAAATACTTGAAGCGTGTGCTTCTGTGCTTAGTGCAATATCATGTTTAAAGGCCCCCTTTTTTATTGATCACACTATTCTCTTGGTATTGCTGAATACTCAAACCACACGCTGACATCACTGCGGTCTCAGGTCTAATACACTTGGTATTGAATTTTGTTTATTGCAAAAACCAAGACATTGTTCAGTTTATAATTGCTGTGCAGCTTTCCAGCGGAAAACATGGAGATGAAAACTGTGCCGGGAAAGTTATACTAAACAGGACAAGAACGTTTGGACCAAATGTGTATAAAAAACAGTGCAATTAGTTGCTAATGGAACAGACAGACCCCAGCAGTTTTGTTGCCATCCAGCATAGCATCCCCCATATGTTACAGTAACATAATGACCCCATTCAAACTTCAGGTCGCCTTTTGTTTCCCCCCATTAACTCTGCTTGCCTAAGAGTCTGTTATTGAACACACACACACATATAAACACACACACACACACACACACACACACTCAGATAGACGCAGGGAGATGTGCTCGGTTAAACTGGGAAAACCTAACTTTGCCCAGGATAATAGTCTTCATTCACCCTCTAATGAATCCATATTGTGGCCTGAAGGGTAGATCTGCTATTAATACCATTAACAAGTAATGGCCCAGAGAGAGATTTTCAGAGATAAAAGTACCAAAGTACCCTCATGAATAAAAAGGTCTGATGAAGGGAGAGAGGTTATAAAGTCTGAAGAGAGCACTAGTGGGGACCTCCTACTCAATCTCATTTATCTCCTGATGGACAAATGTTCCTTTGAACTGTTGACACTCAGCAAAGAGACAAGAAGAAATCAAACTTTTTTTTTTTCTGCTGTGCTACTTCATTGCAATTAATCCCTTCAAGTATAATGCTAAATGCTAAGATCAGCATGCATGCTGGAGGGGGACAATGCAAGCTGTCAAACTTTTCTCAAACTTGCAGAGATGAGGACAGCAGATAGCAGACACTGTGTTTCATACCCGCCTCCAAAGTCTCAAAAGTCAACTTTAACAAGTGTTGAGCAGTTACAAGCGCAGAGGGAGGGTCAAGCTCTGTGCTTGCAGCACTGTATTTGAGCATGCAAATTGTTCTGTGTGCAGGTTTTGAGACTAATTAAACACCACAGAGCAGGGTTACACGCTAAAATATGGTTTAGAAAACCATATTTTTTGGTGCAACTGATAAATGTCTCCTTCCTCTCTTCAAACAAAAAAGAAAAAGAAGCATTCAAATACTGATTTGGACATTGATTACCATGACTAAAATTTGCTACTTAGTAGGAAACATGAAGTACAGCTGAGGCTGATGGGAATGTCATTACTTTTGCAGGCATTGCAATCATAAACCAAAATATTGGACACATTGAATTTTTTACCAGGTGATGGCACGTTATCAGCAATGTTACTACAGTTCATTCTGAGAGGGACATAGATGTGGTGCATTCAATGTTCATAGCAATCTGTCAAATAGTTATTACTATTATCCAATAGTTAGTCTGAGTCACCGGATGCACACTGTTGATATAAGTCTGCCATTGGTTGCTAGTTTTCAAGCAGCATCACGGCATCTGTTATCTACATTTTTTAAGACCCCAGGAAACAAGAACAACCTCCCATCTGCAACCTACATGCTGAAAACAGCAAATTAGCGCCTGAGACACTAATGGTATTAATGTAAACTGGCTAACAGCTGTTACCTTTTCTTTTGTAGTGATGTAGTCATTTTAATGCCAGAGCTCACCTCACGACGTGCAAATGTTCCACCAAAACAAGTTCCACCTTGACATTATTTTGCAGCAGCACTGTTGCTGCATCCTGGGCCTAGTTGTTTGTGATTGGTTTAAAGAAATGCAAACAAGGCAGTATGTTTTTCCCCTATAGCAGAATATGCATGTCCGGAGCCAGACCTTTCTCTAGCGTTGAGCGCTGTAGAGAGAGGTCTGGCTATGCGAGACTATCCAATAGTTATAGCTAATATGGTTTTAAGTGAAAGTAATGGTGCTAGGGGAAATGTCAGAAGATCACTTAAACCAGTATGATGCATCATCTGGCAACCATCAATGTCACAAAATGTTGTGCCAATCCATCAAATAGATGTTGGGATATTTCACTGGATAACTGAACCTACTGGATAACCAAAGTCATTAAAGCTACTACAAGGAGTTTTTAACTGGTTATGAAACAGCCTCAGTTTAATACTGATGCCTCTATATTAATGTCGTCACGCAGTTGATAATCAATACCATTTTCAATACCTCAGGGAAAAATTCACTCAACATTGAGGGCATAAAGTTTTAGATTGTTGTTTAAAGATAAATATAGCGAGGCAATAACATGACAACGGATATTCAATCGTAGCAAATGAGAGATAGCGTTGTGAGAAAGTGAGGGAATGTGGGACTATGTGAGTACTGCAGTGATGTGTGTGTGTGTGTGTCAATTCCCTGTTGGAGAGAACAGAGCAAGAAAATGCAGCTGGTACTGCTGTTATACTGCAAAAAAATTTGAAAGCATTTCAAATATTCAGTATCAATATTTATCAATACTTTGATGTTTTTGACAACACTACCTCATATGACCTAGGTAAGTTAACAAGACCATCTGCGAGATGATTGGCTATTTCTGCACAGATGTTCTTAATCCCAGTCACCAGGTCAGATTCTCCTTGAAATCAGATGAAACAAGCTTGTGTTTACATTTTTCCAGGCAGAGTTACAGAGAGTAATACGTTAGCCAGTTATAAAGAAGCAGGAGGAGATTTTGTCCACAGGGGCCTCCAAAATCAACAAAATACTAAAGTTCCTTGTAGTAACTTTAGGATTCATAGAAAGTATATTGGTTACCATACCACATGCTAACCATCTTAGATTACATTTTAGATATAATGGCTAAAAAGACTCAAAACTAAGACAAATCATGCACCTGACATTCGGTTCTTCTTCTTTTAGTTATTGTATAGGACAAAAATGTCAGTGTTCAAGGCTTTTTTCATTAGTCTTTATTTATTCTGCAAGTCTCATTAAGATCATGATCTCTTTTTCAAGGGAGAGCTGAAAGTGAGCAAACACATCCATCTCAAATATTAGCTAGATATAAAAAAAAATATCTGCAAGAAACCCTCAGAGGAATGAATGTCTCTAACTTTGAGTTGCTTTGCAATTTATTCCAGTGGTAAGGTGCATAATACAGTAGCTTATCTGCTCTTCTTTCACAAAAGTAGATAAGTCTAGCCTACACCATCCCTCATGAGTAATCCCTGCCCTAAAGGCCATATTTCCACCACTGGGAGAGAAATGAGGGAGACGAGACAGGAAAAAGGCAGAGACAGGGCGATAGAAAAGCAAAGTGTGAGTATGTGCGACAGTTTTTGACTCCGTCAACATCAAGATGCTCCGCACATAACTCAGGGAGGAGAATTAGATCCAGAATAGAATTTGGGGCACAAGAAGCAGTGAGCAAATGGAGAGAAGCAGTCATGAAAACAGAGACACACTGACTCAGGAGGAGGAGTGTGTGACCCGACCTTGGCATTAAGTGTGTATTTTTATGTCCCACACTGTCTCTTCCAAGGAGGATTTACCCTCTTGGTCTGACTATGCTGCAATGAGCAATGGGGAACAGACAGGAACCCTAATTACATATTTGTGTGGCTCATTTTGCTCTAAGTTTTATATTCCACTCCTCGACTCCTGTGTTTGTACCCTGGCTGTATTTGAGTTTGTGTATACTTTCCAGTTTGCAGTATTGAGCAAGAACAGTACAAAGTGAGCTCCTGCAGTGCAAACAGAATGAATGTGGATTTGGATTCAGACTTGGGCTCCGACTCCTTTAAAGAGACTTTATTCCCTCAGTCTAGTACCTTTGATTGCTACCGTACAAAGGGGAGGCTTGTTAATCTTGGAGCGACTTTGGGGGGGGGACGAAGGGAAGACAGTGTTCAGAAAGATTACATTACCACAAGTGAAACAGGGAAAAAAATGTAATGTGGAACATCAAAGTGACACGGCAGAGTGCCTTTGCTATATAGGGTTCCATATTATTAACCCTGAAACCCTGTCTCTTGTTATTCCCACTAGGGACTCATTAGACAGGTCATTGGCTCACAGGCTGGTGTCAATATTTCATCGTCTGTATGCATAATTTGACAGCTAAATCAGAGCAGCACTTTATTTCAAATGAGATAGGAACCATATAAAATGTGAGCGCAGAAAGAGGAAGTGGGGAACAGACAGTCCAGTTCACAGCAGTCACCCTCCTCAAGGAGCACAAATGGAAAGATTGAACAGGGAGGAAAGAAGGGAGGGGAACTTAAAAGAAACCCCGCTGCCCAGACCACCTGCTGGTCTGTCTCTCTTTATTACTCAGTCTCTCCCTCTGTTTTTTATCATTTATTAAGTGTGATTCATTTGCCTCTCTCTCACTAGTCCATTGTCACTACAGTATAAGACTTTCTTGACATAAAAGGTATTTGATGACGTGGGAATAAGACTCAACAATCAACTCATCTTTCTGGTGCATTTACAAACATCAACTGACAAAATCATGCATCTCCCTTCAAAGGGACAGTTTGCATTATTTGAAGTGGGGTTGCATGTGGTACCTATCCATCATCAGTAGTTTGTGTGTACGTGGACCCAAATATTCCACAAATAGGAGCCTAAGCAGAGGCTCATGTAAACACCTCAGCTGGATGGGACTTCGGGTGTGATCAAAGGGAATTTTCAATTGGATTAAGAGGGGTGGTGTAAACCTTTGATGAGCTGTTCCAAAGTAAAATAATAACCATACAAACACTTGTATGTAAGAAAGGTATCAATACACTTGAGAATCGTGATCTTATGTTTTGTGTTAACTGTATTGATTCTCAAAAACACTGTTTCATGATATTGTGAAATATGCTCAGATTTGTTTCAGTGTCTCACTTTTTGGTGTGTTTACCCTCCGACCACAACATAGCAGTGTTATTATCTATCTTCACTGTTCCGATTGCATTAAAAAGTTAACTTTGAACTCTTCTTTTCATAAGTTGGTGTTTTCTGTATAAAATGACAGTTTTCCTTAAATCAAATTAAAAATATAGCAATATATCCCCTTGCTTACAGTATCACAATATAGCGCAATATATTGAATTGTAACCCCTGTATTGTGATACATATAATTTTGCCAGTCTTGCCAATACACAGCCCTAACTGTTTCACTTTGGTTGGAATATATTCTTTCTGCACATCTGACTCATGTGAGGGTGTCATGAACACAACACAACTTTTCTGTTAGAAACTTTAAAAGATTTAAAGATGCTAATATTTTTCCCAGAATACGATGTGGGTCCATCTTGAAATTTACACCCCTTCTGTGTATACTAGCAGTTGGCAAACCGAACCACGTCTTTGTGTTCTTCCATAAAATTTAGATTGAGATTAGACGCAGTGGGCTGAACCAGATTGCGTATGGAAAAAAAGTTACATGCTTTGGGGCATGTTCACACGTTTTATTGGATCACTTTATGTAGCATCCATATAAACAATCTATGTAAAGGACCTGAAACATGGCTCAGTGACGTGCTGGAGCCATGGTCCCCCAATACAAAATAAGCCCCACAAACGACCCGATGAAGTTGAGATTCTAATCATAATGATTTCATTCAGATTGAAGAAATATTGTCCCAGTTTGGAGAAGCAGAGGTGAGTAACTGCACGGAAGCTTAGCAATCTACTGCTGTGGACACGGTCCACTTAAAAAAAGTGACCCATCAAAAGATAAAAAATCAATAACAAAAATATTAATATAATTAATACAAGTTTTTCTGCTGACCCTGTCCACAGCAGTACATGGCAATGCAGAGACTCTTGCTGCTTTCCCAAACTGGCAGCCTGCCGACCAGTACCTCATACATACCCACTTCAAAAAATCCAAATTATCCCTTGAAGCCCTTTGCTCCTCCGGGAAGCACAGGAAAATTGATAAATGTCCTCCACCTCACTTAGTTGTTAATGGTTCATTCTCTCCAGTTGAGCCCACTCCCACACATTTCTGCCTGGACACTTCCTCTCCATCCTGCAGCGACCTCTTTTCCTTGTTCCTTGGGGGTTCCAAGTCCGGGTTTGTGGGGTGATGTTCGTGGCAGGTTTTCTGAGGGTCTGTCCAATCCAGCTCTACTTTTCTTCAGTATATATCTTACAAATAAAGGTGTGTTTTCAGGCCTTGAGATAACTGAGAATGTATTTGTAATAGTAGTACGGTCTCTGAAGCTCCCCACTGGGTAATACATTACGCTATATCTCTGTCGGTACAATAGGGCTCTCATTTAGCACAACGCTATCGAGTAGCAAGTAATATTACAACCTAATTAATATTCTAAGCCCAGGCGACAGAAACCAGTCTAAGTGGTTGCATTTATTAGAAAAGAACAAAAAGCCACGTCCAATTCGGTGCCAGCTTTTTAATGACTGGTGGACCGGAGGCTGAGATTTGAGGGAGGGCTCAGAGTTCACATAGATGTTAAATACTTGATGTGGTCTTAAAAGGGAATCCCCTTAAGGTTCATTCTGTCTTCAGATGCCTCAGGCTTTCATGCTCTCACTAAGACTTATTTAGTTTCTGCAATCCTGTTTCTAATTCAGTTTAAATATTTTTTTCATTTTTAATTTGAGTAGTTTGTTATTCGTCTCTGTCCTCACTTGAACCTTTAGACATTTTGTCTATCCTGGATTTTTATATTCACGTGCTTATATGTTTTCACTGACTAAAACTCACTAATTCTTAAGCACTTGCCTTAAAAGTTTTCACTATAACATTAAATCCTCACATGTAGATAAGCAAAGTTAAGGTTCAGAAAAACATCAATTATTATTTATTAAACTGCCCTTTATTACCTCTGATGTAAACTATGCTAATTTGCGTCATCAAGTCTGTGTGGGTGTAGTTTAATTTGATTGACAACAGCCTGGTAATATATGCAGACAACCAACTGTCATCAGATTGTGAATCACATATTGCAAAATCCTGATTGATGCATGTAGGTATGTAAAATTACCCTCTTCTTTAACCAAGATTGGCAGATTGGCTTCAGCTGTTGTTGGATGCGATCCCTGCCCTCGAAACAGTGCAGTGGAGCTCTTTAGTTGATGGAATTAGACGGACAGTTATCGTGACCAAAATGTAAAGTGTAGCTCGCTTCTCATGAATAGTAAAGTGGTGCAATAATGGCAAATGTCACATATTCATGTGATCATAAACTGCAAAGCCCCCTAATAATAATACATTTTTGAGGGAATGGGTTGAAAAAAAAAGTCATGTTAAATTATACCCATATAAACTGTTATTAAACTTTCTGTTGTGAAAAAAAGATAAAATTGTTTCGCTTTGTTTGAATAAATCCAAAATATTTATTTAAATTTGTCTTTCATGATTCACCTAGTTGTATTTAATGGTTCTGTTACAATGCAGAGTTTAGACAAATCCACAGTAGCCATGTTCTGATGGCTGCAAGAGGGCACAATCTGTTATTGTCATTTTGTTGTACTGTTTTCATTTACCTGCTTGCAAATGGTGACTTCTGGTTTCCGTTGATCTGACAATGTTTGAAGTTATAGCACCTTTCAAAACAAAGTTACAAACTGCTTTACAACAAAAACTAAGACTAAAAGTCATTAAATTCAAAACATAGGATATGATATGGCATATAAATAATATCTCAATATTTTTAGGGTACGCCACGATTTATGATGCATCACAATATACACATTTCTCAAATGTAACATACTTTAAATTCCATGTAATGATATTGAGTTTTCAAGAACTCTATGAAGTCCAGTTGCCTACAACAAACTTTGCTACGAATGTAATGATATTATAGAATATGATGCATAGTTCATCATTAAACATCTACAGCAGTAAAATGCAACATGCACATTAATGCAGCTGCAATATTAATATAAAAATTCATATATAAGAGGAACACCTAGCAGGGATCGTTTTACTGCACTACTTTAAACGTTGCAGAACTTTTATTTTCATAGATGGGGTTGGTATAAGTACTTTAGCTTAAGTAATGGCTCTGAATATTTCTTCTTCAAACTTTGGTTAGGACACCCACAGCCTCACTGCACCTTTGTGGCGCTGGCTGTGCCTTCCCCTTTGAGGAAGCTGCCCCTGTGGGTAACCTGTGCCAAGGAGATAACAGGTTTGTTGGAAAAAGTGAGTTTTTCCCAATGTGTGGGGTAGTTTCTTTACTTTAGACAGCCATAAACTGTATAGATGAGTTTATCCTGCAGTGTTACAGTTACTGAAATGTTTGCTGCCACAGAAAAGAAATAAAAACTTCTTGTTTATGTAACGTCACTACGACTCTTCCTTGTACTTGTTACAGCAGAGTTGGTCCAAACTGTGTAGCTAACTTAGTAAGCAGCTACTCATCATGCAAAGACTATAAATTTGCCTAAAACAGGAGGTCTCCCAAATATGTTTTGTCCTTTTTTTATATTCAAAAATAACATATATTAGGTATATTGCATAAGCCTAAAATCAAATGAAAGATAAAACATTTACAATAAATCAATTAAGAAAAAGCCGTAAGATAAAAGTGAGTTTCAAGAAGAGATTTAAATCCAACGGTATCATCTTTGCTACAAGTGGTCAACTCCTTCATGTTATTATCTCTGATTGATTCATCTCTTGTCAGGTGGAACCCAAAACACATAATAAGAAACTGATTGAGAAAATAGGTTTCTCAGCTGCTTGAAATTCAGCCTCTACTCGCACATATCATAGGCTATATATATAAACTCTATCTACTTGTTACACACTTCCGACATCATTGATTACATAGTTTCCAGTGACCTCTATGTGATATGCATCTGAGCGAAAAATAAGATGCAAATTATACTGTAACTCTAGAATGCTGCACTATGAAGAAGCAATCGACAGATGAAAAGTTGAACCGACCACTGATACTAAATATAACATGTGCCTGTTTGTGGTTCAGGCTGGTTTGAAAATTGATGCAAAAGTTGCAATGAATTAAACGTAACATGCAGTAAGAATCCATGGCTGTTGTTTGAAGAAGTGGGAATGAAACTACTTCCATTAAGATCTCTAAACCCACGTAACGGAAAGATATCACGTTCAGTGTACTCATTAGAAACCTCCCCCTCTCCACCTTCTCTTTTTTCCTTTCTTCTTCCCTCTTTCATTATTTTTCCACACTATCTGTCTCTCCATCTTTTCGCTTCGTTGGGCCTGCCAGTCCATTAATCTCACCAACAGATTGCCTCTATTAATTAGCCTACATCTCCCATCTTGCATGTAATAATCAGAAGTAATAGAGATATTAGGAAGATAGGGGTATTTCTGCAGTCACAATCACTTTTAATTAGCCAGAAGATTAAAAGATAGATTCGTTTCTGCCTGGCTGACGCCCAGACAGACAGCGCAAGGTCTTTTTCTTGCCACAGAAGTCCAGAAGGACACAAATTCAACAGCAAATCTAATGTGTCAGTTTGCAAAATATATCTGTTCCATTGTGTCTCCAAGGACACATCACATAGTGCAGGTAATAATGTGTCTTTGCCTCTAGACAAAACAAGTTTCCAGCTTGTCATCAGTGACATTTCAAAATGAACAGTACACCTCACAGACACCATTTTATGTTAAATGCATCTGCAATGCCATTTAATTTTAATGAATGGGGTCGTAGTGTAAATTCAATTAGATAATGGAAGAAGTGCCTGTACAGCATGTCTGTAGTTAATTTGAAGGTCCAGGTTGCACTAAACAGACAAGGAGAACAGACAGGGGTAATTACCAGCAGTGTGTTCAAGTGTGTGTGCACTCACATGTGTGTGAGTGTGTGCATGGAAGTGTTAAGCATTAGGTAATTACAGATTCAATGAGAAATAAAGAATACCAATTCCTGTCGCTACTTTTCCCTAGTGGTAGATTAATTCGGATCACTAATGTTGTGATTCTCGGGATACCATGCAAGACAGAGGGCCCTGTTCTTCTTATGATCTCTGAAGCATCCATGTGTCTTCCACGATGAAACACTTCACCCCTAGAAGCACCCTGTCCTGTTACTTCCTTTGGGGCAAGGAGCTCATCCAGTTTAATGGTTGATGTTCCTGGACCATTCCCTGCAGACCCGTTACTCACCCCAGCCCTGTCAGAGCGATGCCTACAGGGCACACATAATGAAGAGAATAGAAATTGAACACAAGACCCCAGAGCACATCATTAAACTATTTTCTATTACAGTACTCAGTACAAAAGCGAAAGAAAACACAGCTGCCAGGTTGTTAAGAACCCAGAGCGACGGCTCACAGTGGGATACTCAAGTCTCTATAGTTTCACTGGCTGGGCAATCCTAGCACTGACAAGGTTTTAAGACACCGTTTCTCACCAGGGAATCTTGCTGGAGACCTTTTAACAGTTTACTTCAGAGACTGCAATCCTCACCAAAGTTGCTCTTGGCCATGTTGTTCACTTTCCTGCCAGTGTTCAGAAATTCTTGAAAGTTTATGTAAAGTTAGAAAGGTGGGTGTCTGGTCGAGCATTTCTTAGCTTGATATACTGAGTGTCAATATGCAAATCTTTAAATTTAGGTTGGTTGTGGCATGTTTTGTGAGTGCCCAGAGCACAAAAACTGTTGGGAAGTTATGAGTGCAGCCACAGAGTAGAACTTAAAGGTACAACATGCAGTACTGTTGATTCAAAGATGGTCCGTTCCCAGCTCAACATACAATTGAGGTAGAAACTGAATAAAGTGAGATGCATTAGAAATTTTTCTCTGATTCGCTTATTTATACTTGCTTATTGTTTCATAGTGGTTACGTTCTAAAGCACAAAACACATGTGCAGAGCATGTATGAATACAACTAAAGCAAGCTTTCATCCCGTTCTGTGTCCTCAGTCTGCTCTGCGTGTGTGTGCGTATATGTATGTGTATTTAGCTCATTCTGTAGCTCTCATGGACTGAAAGCAGAGGAGAGAGACTGAGGCAGCCATGGTCCCTACATTTTTAGTCCCAACCTTACAACCTACATATTGGCTGGGGGCTACACACCACTGCCAAAGTGAGGCTGTAGCACAGAAATGTCCTGAGCACAGCAAAATGTGAGAAAATAAACAAAATACAAGCAGAGAGCAGGGACTCTGCAGATACAGACACCACAAGACACTTCTCCCGGGTCGTAATGGTGAGGACTTGGAAGTGGTTCAAAGTGATGATTGAGAGGCATTATTTTTATTCGAGTATATACATTGTTTAAAGAAAAAAAAATCCTGTGTAGTATGCCTAACTGAAGACTATACAAGCAGTCTGAATGCCAACACCATGTTTTCAATACACACAATGAGAGGGAATAAAGACAAAGAAAACTCATTATACTTCAACTGCTGCTCCTCATTTCCCACTTGGAGAGCAGAGAAGCAGCTGACAAAGATGGCTAACAATACTTGTTCTTGTAAGTTGGCCAGAAAGCTAAAAACCCAAGTTTCTTAGATGTTCCTAAACTCTTGCACAATGTTCCTACACTGTTTAATCTGTATTACTGAAGGCAGAGGTGGAAAGTTCTAACATCCTGCTCCACCACGGTTTAATTCACTGGGTAATATTGTATTTTTTTAATCTACGTTTATTTGTTTATCAGACAGATTATGATTTTACATGAAAACATGACACATTTCTATATATCTAACGACAGTGCATTATATAGTTGAGACTAGGACGACCTTGAAAATATATGTATTTAACAGTTTATCGCGAAGTAAAATGCAGAAACTCAAGCCAGAGCCTCAGGCGATTGTTTCCAAGACTGGAGCCAAAATCATCCACGAGAGGAAGTTCTGACAGAGAGGATCAACATATTTTGGTTTGAACTGTCATGATGAATCCGTCAGTCTGAAGGAAAACTATTCCTAAATTGAGATGAGATACATGCATGCTCGTGCACCTCTGATACACACTGTAAGGTTCACTGACATTTTATTCTGCCCTGCATTTTAATCATATTCATATTTGCATATGTTTGGGTGTGTGTGTGTTTGTGTAGTCTCAGATGAAGATGAAGTCTGCGGGCGTCGTGGATGGAGGCTTGTTCACAGAGAGCTATTGTAACATCTGCAATGCCCAGCTCATCTCCGAGTCCCAGCGCACCGCTCACTATGAGGTGAGTCCGTCTCTGCTCACACAGGAATGTTCGCTCAAGACAAAAGGAAAAAATAAAATGTTACGATGCTGCCATCACCGCATTGACAGGCAGATTCCTGCACTGTACACTTTGCATCTGCCTTATTTGTACCAATTTGTGCTTGTGCCGTTCAAAACATTGCTCATCCATTATACATAAACTTAATGCAGCATGGTAATGCTAGTCACTTGCACACAAACACACACACACACACAATTTGTTTTAATGTTGTCTACCTCTCAGCAGACTTCCTGAGAGTAAGTTAATGAATGGCCATTAACTAATCAGCCCTGTGCATTATTCAACCAGTGTGTGTGTGTGTGTGCACGTGCGTATCTGTGTGCACAGGTACATATGCATGCATGCTTGCATGCATGTACCGCATTGAGGTCGTCTTTGATTACAAGACACAATTGGGATTAACAAGCAGACTAATGAGGACAAGGCCCTTATCTGCAAAGAATTAAGCGAGGACAGCGACAGTGTGTATGTGTCTGCACGCGTGTGTACCAACCACATTCACTTGAACGTAATCTATTTCTGTCTCTCAACATAAGTCTGATAAAAACACACAGCTTTGAGTTAGTTGCAGAACAATAGGCGAGTTGAGTCACTGCGTGTCCTCAGTGTCACCTTTTACAAAAGGTCTCTGTGGAGGTCAGTAGATCAAATAGACAAGACGAAATAATTTGACGGCAGGGACTTTTTATGCATTACAGTAAAGATGGAGGGCAAGGAAAGGCAACTTTACTTGTATAGCACAGCGACAACAACAACAACAAGCTAAAGACTGGAGTATAATTATAGGGGATAAATTATTTAGGATCCAAGGATTAAATAGGGGGCGGCCCTTTTTTTTTTCTTGGAGGCCTTTTGAGGCCGCAGATGTGATATACTACTGAAGCAGATGTGTATTAAATCACATCTGCTTCAGTAGTTTACTTACAATGGTTAGCAAAACAGCTAGCTACCTAACAACTACCTATAAACTGCGGTTGCATACACGGACAGCTGCAGACCCCATGGGTACCTATTAGTTCTGTTAATACTACTTTCTGTGTGGACGTGTCCAGGGACAGGTATGTGCAGTCACAACAAGTTGGGGGTGATTTGTGTTCACCCTCTTACATCACATGGACCCTTACAGACCCTCATGCACGTGTGGACACAGACAGTATAATACCTACTTTACATAGATGGACTTCTTGTCTAACTCACTAATGACTGTAGGCATGAGCCTGCGAATGGGCAACTATTTATGTGGTGTGTTACTGTTTTCATTGTCCTTGTCACTACAGGAAAAAAAAAACAACCTCTGAGCGAGCAACACTCTGAAAGTTACAACCTGGGTCACTAATGCTATGAATGTAAACAAGATAGCAGCTGTTACTTGTGTTTTCACTGGGATTTACTAGGATTTGGCTGATAGATGATCCCTTTGTTAGTAGACATCACCATATGCAAATTCGGTAGACATCGCCCAACCCTAGATTTAGCCATTTCAATGCCAGAGCTCACCTTCTCAGATGCAAATGTTCCACCAAAACAAGTTCCTTGAAACTAGTCTAGAGCAAGACCTTAGTCCAGCATGGAGCACTGTGGTGGACTATAAGTGAGACAACAATTTTATCATCTGCAAACTTTTCAGGGATCAAAGGTGCCACAACAAAACTTGATTTGTTCCCCAGCCCCTTAGAGAGTCGCACACCACAGTCAGACATAGTAACAAAGTAGTGAGGTCGCTCGGTGTCAAGGATCTAAATCTGATCACGCTAACTCTCATCATTTGCATGTATAAACACAAACACACGAGGATGATGTGGGAGACATTTTTTTTTATAGTTGTCCTATGCCCTGTCCGTCTCCTCCAATTTGGTTTGTCACTGGGAAAAACAGAGACAGAAGAGACGGAGAGACATGCATAGTCCATTAGAGTAGGTTGAGCACTGAGGGTCAGTGCAGGGTAACCATGGTGACACAAGGTCCTGCTTTTAGCCCATATCCCAGAGCCATCTACTGCATGACCATTTATACACCTATAAACACAAGCATACACTCATACACACAAACAACAGAGACACACACAAGCACTGACAAAATGCATTAAAGTAGTCTGACAAGTGAGGAGGCATGTGAGGTGGAGGGAGGGGGGACTTTCTTGTCCCGGGGGCAGAGGATCCAATCTAAGCACTGGAGCAGCAAGTACAGTGTCTTGTCAGAGTCTCCCATTCGCTTTCTTTTTGTGCTGTTGAGTAGCTACGATAAGGACTCAAACTTACAGTACATTTTCATCTACAAAACTTAATTTCACAAATCATATGGATTAAACAGTAAGTAATTTCCCCAGAGGGAGTTCCAGTTCATTTGACAAATAGTTTCACTCTAATATAATCACATCCATCTCTAATCAATCAACAATTTCCTCCCTTGATGCTTTTCATTATTACAATCTTGACTTCTCTCCACTCTGTCTTGCAGTAGCGTGTATTTGATGGCAGTGTGGCAGAAATGAAACTGTCAACACTCTCTTGTGGAAAATTGCAGTGGTGGTGGAATTTATAGATAATAATAGATGTTGTATAGTAGAAAGGAGTGAAGGTCAGAGCATGCCAATAAAATGCTATGTATGGAGCAAGAAAGCTGTGTCAACCTTGTACACAAACACACAGAGCTGTCGCAACACAGACACATTCACTAATCTTTACCCTGCAGTGTGTCCAGTGATTTTCATTGTTCTGCATTAAAGCGACAGTCAGCAGCTTCAAGGACAGCTCGCTGTCCCCTCATATAAACACTGCTGTATATTTCTGCTTATTATAGCTTAGTCAGGTGGGACAATAACAATAAGACAATAACAATGAGTAAGCAACACAAAAGCCATCAACAGCAATTATGTACTTGAACCATCTTTTTGCCAAAAGCTTTTAAAGTGATAGTTTGGGTTATTTGATGTAGGATTGTATGAGGTACTTAAAATCAGTATCAGTATACACTATATTAAGAATATTTTCACTGCTTTACTTTGCCGTCAGACAGCATTTTCTGATGGGAAGCTGTTGTTATATCGGCCAAATATTACTCTCTCCAAACCACACTCCATAG
The DNA here is from genome assembly GCA_027495735.1 of Lutjanus campechanus. Classification (NCBI taxonomy): domain Eukaryota; kingdom Metazoa; phylum Chordata; class Actinopteri; order Lutjaniformes; family Lutjanidae; genus Lutjanus; species Lutjanus campechanus. The sequence goes on along the minus strand of JAJHUR010088712.1, from coordinate 12,893 downwards.
GCAAAATCAGTAATTTTACCTCACAGAACATGGGAGTTGCTGGGGTGGTGCTGCCTCAATCTGTTTGTTTGTTTGTTTGTGTTATTGTTTGATGTTTTAAAAGAATAGTTCACCAAAGTCTCTCAATAACACAAACAAACTCACAGATTGAGGCTGCAGTAGACCAGTAAGTCTCAATTAAAATGACTGATTTCACCTGTGGAGTTTGGTTCATTTTGAGAGAGCGATGTTGGCTTATATAACAGTGGTTTCCTATCAAAAAAGGCTGTCTGACGGCAAATATTCTGAATATAGCATATACTTAAAGTGATATTAAACTTTTACTAGTGGTTAAAATACCTTTTGTTTCTGACCCTGTCCACGGCACTCCTCTCTACTTCTCATAAGTGCATGCTGTCTGACATCTACTGTGGCTAATACACTGACTACTGATAAGTACCTCATACATATTTATGATTGTTATTTATAATTATTATAGTGTGATTGCACAAACAGATTTGTTAGGAACCAGAATATCATTATTTCAATTCACTGTAATTCGAGCCATCCAGTTATCTCCTCTCTTCCTGTAGCACTTTACTCACTGCAAGGTACTAGAGGAAGTGAGGGAATAATTTGGACAGGTGAAGTAAAGAGTCCTTAACTCACCACCACTTCCAATGCCCAACATCTTACTCAGGGCTCCCTGAAAGCTGAGGCTGGCCTGGGCCATTAGTCACCTAGCCGAGGGCAAAATGTCTGCTAGCATCATCAGTTGAAACAGAGATAAGAGCTCGGAGGGATTTGGCAAGGTGGAGTGACAGTCATTGATTTTTTTTGCACTTGGCTGACTTGATAAAATAAAGCTCACTTCACTGGCTGACACTCTGACTCTCTCTTTCTCTCTGTGTCTCTTAGAGTAAGAAGCACGCCAACAAGGTACGTCTGTTCTACATGCTTCACCCTGAAGATGGAGGACCACCTTCCAAAAGACTGAGGCCAGATAACCCAGTACGCTCTCACTGTGTGTGTGTTTCTGTGTCTGTGTTGCATAACATACAATATTAATGAGATTTCCTCACCTCAAATTAATGTTTGTAACTGTGTTTTAGCTTCAAAGCCTTTAGGATTCATTAATGAACTAAATGACTCAAAGGTTTACCTGTTTTGCAGTGTAATCAAAAGAAAGGTAACTGTGAAGATGTGTGTGTGTGTGTAAGGACACTTTTCTGAATGCTGCAATGTGTGAATTTCATTAAGGCTGGGTATTGTTTAAAAAAAATGATACCAGTACCAATACCAGTACCTTTAAAGTGATACGGACATCAATAGAGTATTTCACTTGATACCTACTCCTTTGTTTTGGTTGCTTCTCAGCACATTTAGCTGCCAACTCTGCCAAATACAGTAGCTGTAGCTGTGGTAGTGGAAGAACGTTTGTGGTGACTGACTGAGTAAAACAAGACAAACAGTCATTAACAGTCCACTTTCCATACTTCCTGGTACCAGGTTATGTCAGTCGATACCTTCAAAGGTACCAATACTCTACGTCCACCAAAGCGATGGGCGAAAATGCCAGGTGCTCTTCTGAAAACACTCAGCTGGGAGCGCATGAGAGCACTTTAGAGGCACATTGTTATTTCAGCTGAGATGCTTGGATGGCTATTATACGGAATATCCATTCAAGTAAGGGTTAATTCATTTCAGTTCCATTCAAATTTAATGTGTGTAGCCCCAAACCATAACAAAGTTATCTCAGGGCACTTTTCAAATACAGCAGGTCTAGACTGTACTCTTAACAAACCCGATTGTTCGCACCAAGAGGCAACTGTGGTGAGGAAAAACTTGCAGGCAGAAAATGTAGAGTAGGCTACTTGCTCTGGTCACTGCCTAGAGGAGGAGAAAGCTGAAACAAGAAGGAGAGAGGATGGACCTGCCAGTCTATGTGGGTTAATGAGATTTTGTGGGCAAGGAAACATCGCAGCAAGTACTATTCTTTGGCTCAAGGGCTGAAGTTGGACGAAGCCCAGCTCAGGGAGTATGAGCAGGACACAGTTTTTGTTTGTTTTTAACTGAAAAAAACTATTAAAATCATAATAATGCAATTTTGTACCAAACCGTTTTTTTTCTGGAGAACAAGATTTGTAGGCTAGGGCGTCTCTGCAGCACTACAATTCTTTATTATAATGCTTTTTTTCCCCCACACACATTTTTTATCAAAAAAATTACAGCTTCTGAGATTTGGATCTTGCACTTGACCATGTTCCGATCTTCATAATATTTCGATTAATTGTGGAGCCCCAGTTTAAATGTATGTAGATGACAAAAACCTGAGCTGACTTGCTTCGATCTAATCCTTTACGAGGCCTGTCCATGCTCAAGCTTGGCCATTGCAGCTGAGTGCCCATGGGAGTATTTGTTGGATCTGTTGTGTGCAGTTGTTGTGCTATAATTCTCCCAGGAGAGGTTGTGCCTAGCTGTGGTGTTTCTGGTACGATTTAGTTGAGGCAGACGGCACCAAGCAGCTCTATATCTGACTGTTGCAGGCCATGGCTAGGGAGGTCAGTGAATTAGTAATGTTTGTGTGTCTGTATGTGTGTGTGTGTGTCATTAGGTGGGCCATTGTGTCCGTATATTCCTAGGTCCCTGTTCTGCAACTGTAGCAAATGCTGAGGTCGCATTTGCATCCACAGTGAATTGTTGAGATGCGAACATGAAGCACAACTGCTATTTTGCTGTTGATTAAATTTTCACTTTGCGTTTGTGGGTCTTGTGAGTGTTTGTGCCTGTTGTTGTGCGTATGTGCATCTATGAAAAGAAATGTGAACGTAATAGACTATTGTGAAGAGGGAGCTTTACTATAGTACATTGTGTGCCCCATTTATCCGGCAAGCCTATAAGTCCCACATGGCACAATACACACATACACACACAGAATACATACAATACACACTTTGAGCACACAGCTGGTGGAAAAATAAAGCTTATCAAACTAACTGACAAATCTTGCTGTGCCAGAGACAGAGAGGGCACAGAAGGAGGGGAAGAGGTGGAGCATCTCCAAAAACGGTGCAGTGCCACAGCCAAGACCCTGGGCTGGAGTACAGGGCCAATTAGCTCAGTACAGCAATGACCCTCTGTCCTCCACTGACAGGAAATTCACAATAAAAACAAAGGAAATAGCCTAAAATGTTTGCAAACATCCCCAGTGTAAGTTATGTCAGTTGGCATTTGATAGATGAGCAATGCAAACTTTAAAATTCCGATGAATAATGTTTGGGGCTGTGAGCAAACATCTTCAAAGGAAACAGATTAAAGATCAAATCCATAAATCCAGAGGGCTAAAGCATAAAGATGGATTAACAATTTCAAATATGAGAAGGCAGGACAACCGGGGTAGGAGTTATCTGTTTGAGTCACATCTTTGTGGATCAAAAACAAGCATACCACAGCACTGAGTTACTGCTTCAGACCAAGCATGCTGACAGACTGATGCTCTTTGTTGGCATGTGATACTTTGCCCTGGTCTTTTTATGTTTCACTACCAGAAAGTCCTTGTGTCCTTGGATGGGTAGGTCCCCAGTTCACAGCCACATGCAGTGTCCTTTATGTATGTGCATCAAAAGTTCTCTTGCAAAACTCTCATTTCTAAGTATAAATTCTGAGAAACGTTAGAGAATCATTACCCTTTTTGTTCACCCGAAAAAATTGCTGCATTGGGAGACATCAATGACCAGGTGATGCTTGACATGAACTAGTTCTTACGGGGTGCTTACAGCTAATAGCCACAATCAAAAGCAGAGTAAAAAGCCCGCCGTCAGAGAGGGACGAGAGACGCAATAATTGCTTAAATATAGCAATAACGGAGCAGTAGACAGTCTCTCCTAGAAAGCATTTATAGTGTTGTACTCACGCAAAATATGACAGAAATAGTTGTGCAAAGAATAAAAAAAAGAAAGCTTGAGAGAGAAGTTCAAATCCTGCTTACTTTCTCACCTCTGCAGACCTGGACAATCACGGCGTGAAGTGGGACTGTCGGATTATTGGTAGCAGAAAGTCGAGGTCGATAAGTTATGGGGAAAGAGTTTTTTCCCCCCCAAGGTATTCACCCATCCGATAAGCACCATGTGGCCAGTTTAAACCCACTCTAAAGGAAAATGAAATTTATTTTATCTTATTTTTGCAGATTAAAAAAGAATTACTTATTTTATCAAGGTACTTTTCAATAGTGAGTGGATTACCTGCAGTAGATGCCATTCGAAACACTCCCAGTGTGGAGAAGCAGAGAGAGGCATTGGCACGGAAGCTGTGCAATATACTGCTGTGGATGGGATCAACAACAAAAAGTATTATAAGCATACATTTAAGTGTATATTTAGATTATTTTCACTGTCTTAACTTGCTGATAAGTTAACAGCTTTTTCCGAGGGGAAACTGCTGTTATTCAGGTCAAATATATTGCTCTCTCCAAACCAACCAAACTCCAATGGAAAAATCACTGGTTTTATGTCACAGAATATGGGAGTTGCTGGTCTACCATTGCCTCTATCTTGTAGTTTGTCTGTGTTATTGTGTGACTTCTGTGTTTTAAAAAGATGTAGTTGAGATTCAACACAGTAACACAAACTAACTAATAAGTCGAGGCAGCGGTAGGCCAGCACCTCTGTGTTCTGCAGATACAAATACTGATTTTGCCTATGAAGTTTGGTTGGTTTAGAGAGAGCAATATTTGGCTTAGATAACCGCTGTCTCCCGTTAGAAAAGGCTGGCTGATGATAAAGTAAAACAAGGAAGATATTCTAGACATAGTTTAAATGGATATAGATTTTTTTAGTTGGGAGTCTTATAAGTGACTTGCTGCTGACCCTGTCCACAGCAGTACATCGTGTACCTTCCATGCTGGTGTTCCTCTCTGCTTCTCCAAATTGGGGGCATGCTGAACGGCATATACTGTGGGTAACAGACTTACTATTGACAACCTACCTTCAAATAATCTGGACTATCTCTTTAAGTAAATGCAACATTTTTGAAGCATTAATCCAAAGTGAATTTCCACCACAATGCTATACCACTTTAAAATGTTAGATAGATAAAACAAACTGGGAATCATTTCATACTTAAAGACTCATGAAATGCTGAATATGTTTCAACCAGCTAAACCATGTTTCTTGACACAAGGTGTCCAACAAGACGTAAAAAGATGATTCACGTGCATAGGATATACTGTAGGCATGTCAAAGGCACATGGGTTTACAAACGCACTCACACATACTGTAGAAATATACACACCTGCGTCTCCATCTGTTTTCCTAAGTGAATAAGACATGACTCAGCCCCTCCTGGCTTTCGCCTCATATGGGACACTGAATACACACAAAAAGACCATGTGCACACACATAAACACACACTCACCTCATCTGTCGTACTGTAACGTACTGTGAGCGCCACAGCTAGCACTTTGTTCATAATCTTTCACACAGGGATGTGACATTGATTATCTGACAGTGCCGGAAAACTGAACAGTTCTCCAGAGATGAAATTCTCACTGTTCAATTTTGGGGTAAACTTTGCTCCTTTCATATCTTTCATCTTTGTTTTCTTCTCCCAGGGGAAGTTTTGCACATCCTTTCTCTGCACTTCATCTTAGTGTTTTAGCCCCACAGTTCTCATACTGATTGACATGGTGCAGTCCAATGGGAGCAGCAGAAAAGGATTTTCTAGGAGTGAATCAAATGCCAGCTCCTACCCGGTGTAAAATGCCATGCCTTGAGGTTTGTGTGTTTGTGTGTAGGTGAAAGTGTTTGTCACAGAACAAACACAGAGAAAGTAGGTCGTAAAGGTGCTCCCAGATGAAAGGGGAGGGGACTTTATCCTTTTTTCTCCCCTATTCTCCACCCTCCTCTTTCTCTCCGTCTGAGCAGTTTCCTACTCACGCAAAGGGCAAGAGATAACAAAATGCTTTTTTTCTCCTCGCCTTTTATTCTCCTCTAATGCTATATTTGCACCGCCGCTCCTTTCAATTTACACTTTCAGCGCTTCTTCAAACTCCAAATGAGAGCGTCTGTTTCCCTGTGCTGCTCCATGTGTATATTTAGCAATGTTTCCCACAGCGCCTCGACACAGAGCGGTAGGAGAAGTAAGGAGGAGCAGAGAGAAAGCAAAACAGAAGGAGAGGAAGATTAACGCAGCTAATTAGGAGTCTATTGTTAGGTGCATGAGCAGGATGGAGCCACCCAAAACAAAATATTCAACGATACAGACGTCACTGTCAGCCCCACATGCGGCATGTGCACACACACAAACAGAAACACGACAATTAGGTCGAATGCAAATCAGTTCTCAACAGATGCGTGAGGTGCGACAGGTAGGGACAAAATTCAAAGAGGAATATTGAAATGAGCGACGGTGGAAGTCTAGAAATCAAAAATGAAGAAACTGAAAGGTTGATGACTTTCAGCGGAGACAGAAAGCAGTGAGTCAGAGATGCTGTTTATTGTTTAAAGTGGTTCAGTGGAGTGGCAGCTGTAATGAGCTGACAATAATTCAGATGTCAGTCACCCACACACACTTGAGACTGTTTAAAACTTTCCCCACACTCTCGCGAAATCCCTGGTGTAACGTCTGTCATTGAGCGACAGGATTTGCGTTGTCTTCCTCTTTCAAGTACATGCTTCTTTGTGTTTCTGTCCCATCTCTTCTTTTACTTTTCAGCGTGTTTTGACAGGTGAGACCACTGCTAGAATCATCTCAGTCTCTTTGTCCTGAGTCAAAAACCACGCATTGGCTCACTGCGGTCGATTTTCCACATCCTGGCAGAACAAGATTTGGGTAGAACAAGATCTCGGCAGTGTTGCCCATAGGGAGCGAAGACGTAGACAAAGTAGGCGAGAGGGGGGGAAGTGTAGGGAAAGAACAATAGGATGAGTAGTGGAGGAGACGAGAGGAGGAGCACAAAGTACACTTTAGGGAGGATCAGAATGAGGAGAGATGATAATGAAGGAGTGGGGGGAATGTAGGTAAGAGGGATGGATGGAGTGAGGAAAGGAAAGGAAAGGAAAGGAAAGGAAAGGAAAGGAAAGGAAAGGAAAGGAAAGTCGTCATGGGCACCGTGTCTCCCGTGATACCATCATGAATAAAGATCATGGGATAAACATAGATAAGCTGTTTTTACTTTACATACAAACACATACATACTTCCTTTCTCTTCCTGTGGCAACATGAGACAATCCCAACACGCTAATAAAGCACAATGAATTTAATACAGGCCTATCACAGCTGTCGGTCTCTATCAGTACTGGCATATATGCTGTCCGATATGTGCCTCTATGAAAACTTTTTTTAACAGAATATATTGCAGATTGTTTTGGTTTTTTGTTAGCTTTATAGGCAGATTTTTTTCACTATTTTTCTTTGTGCATGTTTAACAGACTCCTTTTCTTTTTGGTTAACATTAGGACATTTGTGGGCAGAGCTTAGGAGGAGGAATAAAAATTCCCTAAACACATTAGCTAACATTAGCTAGAAAGTTTTGTTGGCTTGTTTTTTTTTAATGGCTAACAAAAATGAGTTTTTCTGATCATGTATAGTCACTCACTCTTCAGGACTGTGAGTGTTACTTGAAAAAGTTCACATTAACCGATGAGACCAGACAGGTTGACCCGTATACAGTCACTAAATGGAAAGACTATCTGACTTTTCTTCTATCGCCATAGGGTTGGGCGATTTGACAAAGATATCGACAACTGGCTGAACCCATTGCCAGTTATTTTTTGTGGTTATTTTTGTAATTATATTTTGCTATAATTTAATGGTCTGCAGAGCGACAGGCACTGCTCTGCACTGCTCCAGCTCGGGATGCTGATTGTGATTGTTATCACCAACAGTGGAAAGAAGTGTGTTTTACAGAGTTGACACGGCAGTTAAAGCTTGCCTTAGTTCAGTGAGGACTTGATCAGTTCTATTTTATGGCTTAATAAGGAAAACTGGTGTGAGAATATTCCCTTCCTTGAGATTTTGTGAGTTTATTTTATTTTGTTTTATTTTTCATTTTTATTTTAATTTTTTTTTACTGGCAGTGGCAGCTGGTATGCAATAAAGCTTTTTTGAGCCAACAACTTTGAGCCATTGCCTCCAGCTAAGACTCCCAAGAAGAGTCTATTAATATTTATAATTATTAAAAAATACCAGTGAAAGTTTACTTTTTTAGTGCAATATCGTTTTGGACAATAAAATTTATCGTTAAACTGAAAAAGATCCTGCTCCATTACATATCTGTCACAAGTGTTAATCATGAGGGATCATTGCAAAAAATGTGCATTTGTGTATGTATTCTATATCCAGTATAAACAATATTGGCTGATATATTGATATTGGAAGTGTTTTACTTCTAAATATCAGAATCGGCACTGGCCCCAATAATCCAGTTTCGAGCAGGCCCTAATTTGTGCCAAACTAGAAGGAGAAGGAAAGTGAGTTAATGGTGGAGATGGAAGTGGTGGAGAGGGGCGTATGGGGGAGTTCAGAGAAAGCCTTTAACGTGATCACAGCAGGGATGGACACGGGGGAGGAGATGAGGCGAGGCGGTGTAGAGAGAGGAGGAGAGGGGGTGGCGAGGGCCTGCCAATACAGATAAATATTTCATCCCACAACACACAGAGTCACTGAGACTGGTGCCCAGAGGGGGAGAGGGGAGGAAGGGATGGAGGGATGGAGGGAGAGAAGAAGGCTTGAGAGTGAAGAGAAGGCAAAAAAGACAAAAAGCACGAGCGGAAGACAATGAGAGTGGAAAAAAGAGAGACGAAGAAAAGAGAAAGAGAGAGATGGGGCAGCTGAGAGACAAAGCAAAGCCTGGAAGGTAAAGGTGTCCTTAACTCTCACATCCACTGTCTGTGATGCTAACCAGGCCTGACACAACACACACACACATCCACAGAAACACACAGCACACACCCACACACTCAGATATGGTGTCGCAGACACTTTTCTATTATTGTCCTCACTCTCACAGAGTCGGAGGTCTCTCTCCTCCAATTCGACTTGACACCTGGACTAGAGAGAGCGCTGGTGTGAAAAGAAAGGAACAGAGAGATACAAACAGAAAGAGTTCAGAAGAGGCAGAGATGGAGAGAATAAAAGCAGTGCGGATGAACAGACAGTGAGAAGGTGGAGGTACAATGTGAGCAGCATGTAGAAGAAAAAAAACGGGGGAAAGTTATGAAAGTGCAGTATTTAAAAGGTTGCACTGAAAGTGTGAAATATTGCTTCTCTTAGAAGACACTGAACATATTTGATCCACTGTTTGTTTATTTTATTTTATGCTGTGCCTGTTTTTTATTAATATATTTAAAGGGACAATCAAAAATACATATTTTTGGCCTTTGGCCTGTATTGCTATTTATTCATCTACTTAATTCTGGTGTGAGCTGCAGAAGTTTTGGAGTTATCGGTTGCAGAGATGTATACCTTCTCTCGGATATAAGGGAAGTACTTGGTACTCAGCTTGTGGTGCTCAAAGTGTTTTGAGCAACACAAGTTGAGTACCATATAGTTAGAGTGCGGTTATAGACAGGCAGACATCTCTATGGTCTATAAGGCTGTAACAATTCTCCAAATCCACAATTTGATTTGACTTTTGATTTTGTTTGACCTTGTTTGCAACCTGGACGTTTCCAGGACGTTACTGCAGTGTGTATTGTATGCTGTAGGGATAGTTCACCAAGCTACAAAGAGTTTTTAACTGCTTATGAAATGATGGACTCAATGGTGTTTTGATTCAGAATTGAAATTGGGACATGCTTAATGCTCAATGTCTCCTAAACTCAGTTAGTCAGACCAAAACAACCGAGATGGATAATGGCATCAGATTGTTGATTTTGGGGTGAACTGTCCCTTTAAATATGTCGGCTGCAGGGCATTACACCCATATATGGTTTTATTAGATTTAGACAGTAGAGGTCTTATGGAATCAACCTCTACTCTACCAAAACTGAGGACATTATTATGCCGCTATCACAGCCTCCACTCCTCTGGAAAGGCTGTCCACAAACCTGGCTGCAGGGATTCGCTCTCACTCAGTCTCAAGAGCACTAGTGAGGTCAGACACCGATGTTGGATGATAAGGCCTGGCTCACAGTCTGTGCTAATTCATCCCGAAGGTGTTGGATGGGGTTGAGGTCAGGTCTTTTGTGCAGCCTCACCAAATTCAGAAAAGCTTGTCTTTCTAAACCTTGCTCTGTGCATGGGGGCACTGTCACATGGAAACAAGGAAAGGACCTTCCCTGAACTGCTGCCACAACATTGAAATAAACACAAAATATAACTGTATGCTGTGGCAGTTTGATTTCCTTTAACTCAAACGATTAAACCGAAGACCAATTATGTGGACACATACATTTAACAAAAATTTAAATGCTCTGATTTTTGTGCGCACAAAATGTTTGTTTCTCTCAAATTTGGCTCACAAATTTGTTAAAATCTGTGTTAGTGATCCTTGTTTACCAAGATAATCCATCCACCTGTAAAGCATCCCCCAGTGTGGCTTGTAGAGAAATTGATTAAACAGCATGATTATTGCACAGGTGTGTCTTGAACTGATCACAATAAAAGGCTGCTTCGAAACACGCAGTTTTATCTTGAGAAAAGATGGTTATTGGGCTATTCCACATAAGCATACAGATAGCAAATTCACTTTCCCAGGAGGGTAAAGTCATGGCCCGTCCTACTCTGTCTCTGATTGGCTTGTACTCGTTGCCTTTGTTAACTGGTATGTCTGCACCACGGTTTTGATCCGTCCTCCGCATGGCTGCAACCCCCACCAGCATCATTTCAGAAGCATTTTGCCCATCTGATTATGTTTCCTTGCTCAGATTTTGTTGATTTCTACCTTCTGTCCTTGATTTTTGTGCTTCTTCCTGGGTTCCTCGGTTGCGTATTTAAATAGTTTCTTTCCTATCTGTTTTTATGATCACGAGTCTTCATGTGGTCTTCTATTTGGAAAAGTGACCGGATTGTCTCTGCTTTTTCTGTGTCTGACTTCCTGCCCACTCAATCTGCTCTGTGCTAACTGACACGGCATCCTTTGAAAATAGACTTGGAATGTATTTGAAGTGGAGCAGAGAGCTGTCTCTGGGATGCGCTGAGGTGCTGCTGGTGGGATCACAAGCATTGTGTAGAATGGCCGCGATCAGCTCCGGCTGATGTAGCACAGCCGAAACGCGACGCAGGCGAGCCTGGTGGACTCAAGCCATTAAACCTCTGTAGTCCTCTGCAAAAAGCATGTTTCTCACAGGAAAATATTCACTGGAATCATACATGGCAGTTGAAATGCTCACTATGATCTTTTAAATTTTGCCCAAAAAATGCACGTACCTCGCCTTTTATGAAGTTCCTTCAAAATCCTGAGTACGCATATTATAATGAATCTGGACAGAACATAGATGTAAACTGCAATTTGACTGGCATACAACTGCAGGGTGCTAATTCTAGTTGTTGAGCTTACTTCCTCTGCAGATGTATGCTCTCTGATATTCGGATTGACTGTATGGTTCAACACAGTTCTTGTCAAAACAGTTTTTTCGTAGGGTATTTCTCCAAGTTTTGACAGCTTTTAAACCTACTATGCCTGCTGACTGAAATGTTTACCCACAAGTGCCACAATTCCATCAATCATTACTGCAATTTTGTATGCTTTCTAAAAATTACTGGATTGGTGTAATTTTCATGACATGCAGGCTGCAACGTACGGTGTATTTTAGTTGAGTTATTTTTTTCCATACTATCTGACAGAAACAAGCAGAATAAGCAGCAACAACTGGTAAATTTGTCACTTTAAGAAAGTCCACGTAACACAGGAAATCAATATCAGTTTACGTGTACGATATATTTATAACATATAAGGAAACCGTGGTTACATATCTAAATATTGCCCTCCCCAAACCAACCAAACTGAAAAATCAGTGATTTTACATTGCAGAATATGGGTCTACCTCTGCCTCGATCTTTTAGTTTGTTTGTGTTATCGTGTGACTTTGATAGTTTGGATTCACTGAGGTCACGCAAAAACACAAACAAATTAACAGATGGAGGCATCAGTGGACCAGTAAGGTAAAATAACTGATTTCTCCTACAGAATGGAGTTTGGTTGGTCTTGAGAGAGTGATATTTATATTATTGCAGTTGTGGATGATTTCTCAAAACTACTGCTTTGTGTCGCTTTCCTAACATGCAGGCTGTAGTTTTAAGTGTAAATCAGTTTTTCCTATAGTGTAGCTTCCTACTAATGGGTAGAAAGAAACAGAATAAAAGCTTCACTGAAGAAGTAATATTGCTTGAGGTCTGCATGTGTGTGATCTTATGTATTTGCATGTGTTAGTGTGTGTGTTTGTACATTTGTGTCAATCAGGCGGTCAGTCTTTTTGTTTGTGTTCCCTCTCTCCCATGGGGAGCAACTCCCCCTCATCATTAGTAATGAACCAGCAGTGGTGAAAGGGCCAAGCCACAGTCTCAGCCCAGAGAGACAGATGAATATTTGATCAGCCCTCTCTTTGCTTCTTCGTGTATGTGTGTGTGTGTGTGTGTGTGTGTGTGTGTGTGAGAGAGAGTCTGCATGTGTGTGCAGACAAAGCTCTGGGAGGTCAATGCAAAGTCTATCTCTCTCCATTTCTCATCTCCCCATGCCTCTCTTCTCTCCTTTTCTCACCTTCACCTCTCCTCACCTCTCTTTTCACATCATTCCTTTCTTCACCTCCACCAATCTCTCTTTTCCTCCTCACTTCCCATATCCTCTCCTCCCCTGTGATCGTTTTTTCCTCTCTCATAACACCTCTCCTCTCTCTCTCTCTCTCTCGTCTCCCATCGACCACTCTCTTTTTTTTACCATCTTTCCCTCCTCTTCTCCTGTAGGACTGTGCAGAGAC
>JAJHUR010088700.1:0-14857 GCA_027495735.1 Lutjanus campechanus | reverse complement strand
AAATCAAAAATATGTATTTTATGATTGTTATGGTGTGAGTTGCAGAGTTTGTTAGAGAGATGTTTCCCTTCAGCAGTGTCTCTTTCCAGAAATCATGACCCGGTTACTCAAGATAATCCACAGACCTTGTTGCGGGCGGTTTCAAGTTGGAACTACTTTCTTTCTACAGTCCACCAACTGTATCACAACACAGAAACTAGCGCAAACATTAATGGCGTCCTCCTTGGCTGAGCTGTAACCTCACATCCATAGACACGCACACACAGACGCTGCATCGGCCTTTTGATTGTGCGCTAACGTCGCTGCCATATTGGGCAGGGCAAGGCTGGCTTGTAAACAAATAGAAGCAAATGAAAAAATAGACCAAAACACTGATGTTTACATTTCTCAACCAATTTCAATGAGTCATTTTTATACTCACGGGTTTATGATCTATGTGAAGTAAGTAAGTAAATCATGACCTGTTGGCCAAATAATTGTTGCATTAAATCTCAAAAACTCGCACTAAAACAATCTAGATGGATAAATGGCACTACAGGTAAGAGGAGAAATATGTATTTTTTATTTCTGGGGTGAACTTTCTCTTTTCAGAGAGAAGTTATTCGGAAACATTTGCCTTTTGTAGCCAATCAGGATTCAAGTTTTTGTAAACAAACCCTGAACCTGTTATTGTATTGAACTCTTAAACCCAGGTTTTGGAGGACTGTGCCCATTTCTACGCTTTTTATGTTACATGAAGAAGAAAATGAAGTTTGTTTTTTTTCTTTTCTAGAGATGTGAATGTAAATATGTTTTTGCCCCTGAAGAGGGCCAGCTGTACAGTATACGACAGACTATCTGTGTGTGTTTGTTTTTGGGGGGGTGGGGGTGTTTGGGGAGAGGGGTGGGATGTGGCGGGGGGCTGAGTGTCCATGGTGCATTATGGGAGCTCCATGAGTTTTGCATTAGTAGGGCAGGAATGTTAGTGTTCCTCTGTGTACTATCTTGGGTCGGGGTGGTTTATTTTAGGTCCATCCCGTTAACTATCGTGGGAGCTGCAACAAAGACAGACCTCCCTTTGCTTTCAGTCTCAGTAGCTGAACCACATGATATAATCTGCACCCGTCTCCTTTTATTACCCCCCCTGTTTTTTAATGACACTTGACTTGTATGTATATGTTGTAATGTCAGATGGAGGATTTTTGTTCTTTCTCAGCAGTCAGTTTCTAGCTGGAACCTTTTTCTCTGGGTTTCTTTGCACTGTGCTGTTAATTCTGTGTCGGGACTCTCTTTTCATCATGGGTGAGACCCTCTTTTTATTATCCCAGCAAACACAAAAAGCGATTGGATGACTTCACGATGACCTATGCATGCTCCATGGACGTAAATTAATACATCTTGACGAGACAGTGTGTGTAAATACAAGAAGCTGGCATAGCAGTCTGTGTGACGACGAGAAGAAAAAGACTTGTTGAAATGCCTTCTGGAAACTTTTTTGCCAAAAATGACATGCCCTACCAGCAACTAACTGTAGGTGTGATCTTTTCTGAACTGTGTTTTTGTTACTAAGTTATATTAACTGCACTCATTAGAGGAGAAACAGTAGTCATTGGTAGTATCTTTAGTCCTGTGTCTGACCTGGAGTGATGTGTCTTTGTATGGCCAGGGCATTCACATTGTTGTCATACAGTCACTGAGTCACTAGCACCCTCTTGTGGAGGAAACTAGAAGCTGCAACTCCTGGGTGACCTCAGCTTTGAGCACCGCAGTTATCAGAAGAATATCTTGACGAAATGTTAACAGACTACTGTGTCTCCTGTTCCCTCACAACCCTGACATACTGTTGACATGTTTGTCCCACTCCCTGCATGTGTTTGTGAAGAGTGGGATCTGCTCTTTCTCTCTGTTTACACACTGTTGTCAGAGCGTCACCAACAGGGAGATCATAGTATACATAATACTGTATATCTGTAAAGAGCAAACTCGTTTGGTGATTCTACACAAAAAAAAAAAAAGAAATAAAGGGAAAACAGCTGTGACATTGCGAGACAGCCTGGATGTAAATAAAGAAGCGCTTGCCAAAGTTTGTAAATGCCATGAACTCGAAAGTGTCTTTTTTTCACTTTTATCTTGTAAATAAATGTAATTTTTTTGTGCTTTGCTGCAAATATTTACATATTAATGTGTTAAACTGAGCCCTCTTTAAGCTACATAACTTCTAAGTGTCTAACAGGGAAATGCTTATGCTTCAAAAATATAATTTCAACTAATTGTTCAGATATTTTTCAGCAGTTTTAAATAGAGTTTCACGATCGTTCCAAAAGCTACAAACTGGAGAACTGAGCCTGCAGTGGGTGTGTTAACGTGCATTAGTATCTGTTCTGAGCCTTATCCTGCTTTTCATTATATTTGGGATGTGGCCTTTACTTGCAACATGAAAAACTCGGTCAGTGATATCCATGTATACATGATCATCATGATTCTTGGATTTCTCCAACATGTCAGCCCTTATAAGATGGTTCAGAAACCTGGATCAGGTGTTCACATGTGCATAATATAAGTAGGATACTACAAAAACCCAATCATAACCACGATACTGGTCAGGGTGTAACAATGTTTTGTTTTTGTTTTTTCACTTGCACTGTGTGTATTTATAAGCAGTTATCAAATACCAACAAAAACTTAAAGTTAATTGTCATGTTTAAAGGGATAGCTAACCCATAAATGAAAAAGACAAGACTGGCAAAACTGGGATGCGCCCTTTCCACTATTTTCTGACATTTTATAGATGTTGCTGTCCTAGATTAAAGGGATAGTTCACCCCAAAATGAAAAGTCAGTCATTATCTGCTCACCCTCATGCCGAGTAAAGGCTGGGTTCAGTTTTTAGTCCACAAAACACTGCTGGAGTTTGACAGGAAAATAGCATTGCAAAATCTCCCAAAAAATGTAAGAGAATGGTGACCAGTTTTGGATATACGGAAAACTCTGTGCATGTACAAGTACATGGCTCCAAGCTAAGGATGTACAGTGAAGATTCAGGCTAAAAACATGGTGTAAATGACGTCTTTCAGGTCAGCTTGGCATGTCGGGACTTTAGGAGACTTGGATTACACCGGATGATTTTATGATGGTGTTTTTGGTTGTTTTTTCCATTTGAAAACTGGTCACCATTCACTTATTTTGTTTGGGAGACGCCATCAGCAACTGGCAGGTTTGGTTCTGCAACAATGTTTTCCTGTGAAACTCCAGCAGTGTTTTGTGGACTAAAAAAACTAAACCTGACCTTCAGTCGGCATGAGGGTGAGTAGATAATGTCTGAATCTTCATTTTGGGGTGAACTATTCCTTTAATCTAGGGCTGAAACATCTATAAAACATCAAAAAAGTGGAAATTGTCCATCCCAGTTTTGCAAAGTCCAAGATGATGTCTTCTAACATCTTGTTTGTCAGTCCATGAACCCAAAGATACTCAGATTAATGTGATAATAAATGGATAAAAGCAGAAAATCTTCATGTATGAGGCTGAAAGCAGCACCAATTTAGCCATTACTCATTTCTCAAAAGAGTTAAAATTTTTTTACCACTTGCCCAGTAAGTCAAGTGAATTGCCAAATTTACTTGCCCCAGGGTAGCAGGCAAGCCTCATTGTTGAGCCCTGCTAGTGTGCATGTAAATTTATTGAGTAAATTTACTTTTGCTACTTTAAATACATTTTGATGCTAAAAATAGTAAGAGAGCATTTTTCCACTGTGGTACTGCTGCTTTTACATGAGTAAATGATCTGAGTGCGGCTTCCACCGCTGCTCCTTTGCTGAAGTAACCCCTTGTTTCATCTTTGGGCCTCAAACTTTTATCTAAATGAAACCATGTGGGAAGTTTAGAGGGGAAATGTCTCTTTGGTGGAAATGCTAACAACTCAGACATGTGAAACATGACAAGGGGCCCCAACTTCACAGAAACTGATGAAATGCTGAGATGTAGGCCAACTGTACATTTAAAAAAAAAAAAACTGAAGCTTTAGCGACCTCTAGTGATGGTCGGGACCCACAGGTTAGGAGCCAAAATGTCTACACAGTATGACCTGACTTGATGTGAGCACACATTTCAGATCTGCAGATAGTTGAGTTTTTATCACTGACTACCTGTGGTGTGGTCACAGAGACAAACCTATGTGATAATTATAGCTACATGATAAAACTGATTTTAAAAAATGTTGAATTTGCAAATATTTAAGAGGCAAAATTACTCAAATGTGCCCTTTGATATCCAAATCTTTGCTATTTTAAACCACTGAAGCACTCCCCTCCATAAATTACTCCATTTCCACATTTCTGCTATTAGCTGTGGGTTCTGAGAAAAACTATGTCCATTTATGCACATAATTGTGCAGCCCTGCTAAATTAGCCTTCACTAAAAGAACACTCTGATTCTCTGCATCAGTGAAGTGTTGATTTTGTGCTCAGGCTCATTGGTGGGTTAAATTTTGTGCATGAGCGAGGCGTTCCTCAGAGGTGGCAGACAGTCATTTTATTGTTCACTGACCTCACCACAAGGAAGCAGGTGGAGGCCTCTCCACAGCGTACTGCAGCGGTGCTGTAACTCTGCTGCCCGGCTCCCACCTCAGAAAGAGCCTCTTTCACTCTGCTGCTGCACTATTCTCCCCAGCCGGTGGAGAAGTTTAGTGGGTGGGGGAGGTTAGTGGGCCTCAGTGCAATCGTCTCACCCCTTTGGAGAGGAGGAGGAGGAGGCTGCGTGAAGAAGGCCCATTCAGCCTGCTCAACCATCTCGCTGTGAAGGTTAACCGACGACGCCACGACCACGGCGGACCTTGGCTAGGTAGAGGCGACCCTCCCTCTGGGCACTGGGTTCACTTCTCTCCCTAAAGACATATGTGTACAGAATACTCGCCAAAACCCAAGGAGGCCCGGGCCGGGGTGGAGAATTACTGACTTAATGTGAGGAGACGAGGCGGGGCAGGCTGCCTCGGAACAAACTGTTCACTGCCTCCAGGCGCTGCAGTGAAGCTTTTAGGCAAACCGGCAGGACTACTACATGTATTATTCTGAGCATGAGCACACCATCGCTGCTGAGTTTTCTGCCATACTGGCTTCTCTTCAGCTCTGCCGAGCAGATGACAAATACCTCCAGGAGTGACTGTTCAAGCATGCTGCACACAGATCCTATAAACAGTTGTCTTTTTGTCTAATGAGACTGAAACAAGCATTTTTACACACTGTGAACAGGAGGAATGAAGAAACAACTCTGAGCGGAAATATCACTCTTTAATACCTCTTTAAAAAAGAACATATATTAAAGAAAAGGCAGCCAACGGCTTCAGCTTGTTTCCAGTATTACTTTTAACATCTTCACTGTGGAAGACTTATGGCTCAAGTTTTTTCTAAACGAAACATTAAAAGGATAGTTCAGATTATTTGAGGAGGGGTTACACGCGGTACTTATCCATGGTCAGTGTATTACTGACAGCAGATCACAACCTCCGTTTGGATAAACAGAGAGAGGAGTGCCAGCACAGCAGCTAAGCAGTACAATCAACAAAAGTATTTTAACCAGTTAAATAAACAAAGATCAACCTTGAAAACGTAATATTTCAAATATTTTCACCACCTAACCTTGCTGTCAGCCAGCTTGTTCTGATGGGAAAATGCTGTTGCACAACTGAAATATTGCTCTCTCCAAACCAACCAAACGCCACAGGCGAAATCAGTTACTTTACCCCACAACACATGGGGGTTGCTCGTCTACTTGCCTCGATCTGTTAGTTTGTTTGTGTTGCTGTGTTACCTCATTGGATCTGAACTAACCCTTTTAAAACACTGAAGTCACACAATAACACAAACAAACTAACAGATCGAGGCAGCAACAGACCAGCGACTCCAGTGTTCTGCTCGGTAAAATTTCTGACTTTGCCTATGGAGTTTGGTTGGTAAGGACATAGTGATATTTGGCTTGATTTCCTGTTCCCGCTGACTGAAAGCAAAGTAAGGCCGTGAAAATATTAGAAATATAGCGTGCACTTATACTAACACTGAGCCTTTTAAATAGACCTATTTTAAGTGGCTAAAATACCTTTTGTTAATGTCCCTGCGCACAACAGTTCACTGGCCTGTCGACTGCCATCTACTGAAGGTAATTCACTGACAATGGACAAGTACCTCACACTACCCTACATCAAATCAAATAATATGAACTATCCTTTTAACAATGAAGGCCTTTGTTCAAGACAGAGACTCCGATATTATTTTAAAAACTGGAGTATAAATATTTTTGTTCAGCCCGTGTTAGAATACATCAGTGGCAGAATACAAGTAGTCCACGTTTCAGGGAGTTGTGCAAGAAGACTCCCTGACTCATAATTTGTCTAGACATGACAGATTCAAAGATGTACTCTGAAGTACTGAGCAGAGAGATTTTCAGCTGGAGGAAACATGTAGAGACTTATGCATCAGCACACGTTTGCTCCGTCAAAGTGTCCATAAGCATGACGGTGGTGCTCTTTAGCTAATCTTGACCTCTTTCTGCCAGTGTGTGGATACAAAAGTACCAGACAACAATTCACATTATTCCTTGATGAGTATCCTTTAGTTCAGGCAGTATGTTTGAGGTCCCAACATACACTGAAGAAATCCTGACCTCTAGGTGCTGTTGGCCTGCTCTTGTTCAAAAAGCGCCATGGCGAGATGTGAGCGTGACCCAAGACCCTCTAGGTTGCTGAGGACGCAGCGGTGGTAGATATCCTCACTGAAGCGTGGATTGCACGCTCGTCGCACGTATTTCTGGATCAGCGCCGGCTCTACGGCTCTGAACACATGTAGCCCAGAGTAACGGACAAATATGTCGTACACGTCCATGCTTTCCAGCAGCTCCTCGTTGTCCAAGATGTCAGCGGCCATCTTGGTCCGTGCAGTCATGTAGTCTGCGTTGTAAAAGCAAGCCTCATCAAAGACGTGGCGGTCGAAGTGTCCATCTCGTAGCGACTCTGAGGCGAAGGAGGAGGAGGCAGCAGAAGGCTGCTGGTCACGGTAGACGACCGCGGGGCTGTACTCTTGGAAGTGGATGGGGAAGAAGACCTGCCAGTTGCTGATGGCGTTCATCCTGCAGCGGTTCAGGAAGTCAGCATTGACCTCCGTCCACACGCTGGCGAGGAAAAACAGCGTGTCCACTGGGTGCTTCTTCGAAATTATGTCCATCAGCTTGACTTGCGAGGGCACCTCCGTCTTCACGCTGATCCAGGGGATCTTCACGTCTCCGTAGCGCTTCTCCACCTCGCCAATCATCGCCTTGATGCCAGCGAACACGTCAGTCTGACTGACTCGCTGAGCGTCAAACGGATCGTAGATGAACAGGAAGGTGAGTAAAACATTGTCGTGGGTGTCCAAAGTGTTCATCACGTACATGTCGAGGAAATTACTAACATAGTCCTGATCCTGGGCGGTGACAGGCAGGATGACCTGCACCCGTGTCGCCTCCGTCACGTAGGGCATGGGGATGATCTCAACTGCACTGAGAGGACGCAGCAAGTTGACCCGTTTGGCGATGACTTGACTGTGGTCTTTCTGGGTGTAGGCCTCCAATGCGAGGTCCAGCACGTACTCCATACCACGCGTGGGATCAAAGCGCCGGTAACCGTTGAGCAGACGCCGCTTGCGGAAGCGTAGCTGGGGCTGGTAGCGTTCATTTAGACGCTCCACCGCTATCTCCAGAATTGCGTTAACGTCCGCGCGGTCTGCCCCTCTCATTTCACACTTGGGGGAGCTGTCGATGCACGAGTAAATGTGCTCCTCAGTGAAGTACTCCCAGTTTATTACCTCGAAACGGGTTCTTGGCTTGAAGGGAGGGTTGATTCCAATAGGCCACGTGACTCCGGCCTTACCCTCTGGTGTCAGGTCACTCAGGTTGTTGATCTGCATCTGATGAATAAACACAAAAATCTGTGAGATGTAAAAACTAAAAAAGGAACACAGTGACTACATTTACATGCACACTAATATTCCACTATTATCAGGGTTTCTGGTTTTATTTTTTTGTTTTACTGACTTTCCATATTCCTCTAATGTCTTATACTCAACGTTCATAATTTGAGCGTTTTCTTCCACAAGGTGCAGCGGGCTTCAAATTCATTATTTTTAACAGGTTTAAACCAAGAACTAAATTCACTGTTCTCAAGCCACGTCTAGCTTAAGTTGCACTTACATTAGATGGAAGTAATGTTAACAGAAACCGTTTTAACATATTACTTGGTTGTTACAGTGTGAACTATATCATTTTTTCCCAAAAACACATTTAAAAAAAGGCTCAAAGGCAACTTTATAAAAGTAAAGTAAACATTCATCCAATCAATTTGGTCATTTTTCATAATTCAGGTTTGATACATATATTCTGCTCTATTTTTGTCTTTTTATAGTTATTAATAATTACTGAAAATAACAGTGAAAGTTTACTGTGTCAGTATCCTGATGTCATTCTGGACAATAATATTAATTATTAAACTCTAAAATATTCTGCTTCAAATACATATCTCGTGTCTTAAGTGTTCACCACTTTTGAGGGATTACTGCAAACAAAATGTGTGTTCGTGTATATACTCCATATTCTTAATAATAATAACATCACAATCTTTTACTTCCCAATACTGGCCTCAATATCAGCCCCCAAAATCCAGTAACATTCAGGCCCTATTAAAAATAGTGTCTTTTTCTGAATAAGGGAAAAAAACAGAATATTTCTGCATGTAAACATAGTCACTGTCTAAACTTTGTAAATATTTCACCTCCTGACACGTCTGATTGCTCTGTGGTGTACAATTTATTTCAAGTTAAGTCAAAACAGCACTAATGAACCATCATTAGCAGCTTCTTTAATGACATAATTAGGTTTCTCAGGAAAATAATTTTCACAAGATGATGACGCTGGAATGTAACACTTCATGCCGCGGCAAAACACCCGATCCCTCGTCTTGGCTTTCTGACATGTTTAAATATTGTATCAGTCAGGAATTTCTGCCTTGGCTCAAAAAGTGGGTGTGGTGGAATCAGAAAAGAGAAGAACAAACAATAAACCTTCACAGAACTAGTCCATCATCACAGAAGCAGTCCAGATCAGATATGAGTCACACAAGCAAACTTATAGCAGTGTCAAGTATTGCAAACCTGCAGCTGTTGAATCTGTTGGTAGGTCCATTCCAGCTCGATCTGGCTGAAGCGTTTGTGTAGACGGTACATGAGATTTGGTTCTGATATAGGATGGACCGTGAATGCGTTCTTAAACTGTATGCTGTCTTCACGCTCCGGGTCTGCGTTTTTCCCGAGCTCGAAGTAACGATAAGTCATCTCCTGTGAGACACACAAACATGGACAAAGACCAGAAATAATATGCCTGGTTAGTATGGATATTCTGCGAATAAACTGCAGAAAATGTATGTTAAAACTGATGCCTTTAGATGTAAATAACTGGCAAAACATTTGTGACAAAATACATTTCCCATTTACGAGTGACAAAATAAAGGAAGCTAATTTTAAGTTAATCCATAAATTCTGTCTCACTCCCATAAAGATGCATCAAACTGTTCTAGATGTAAAACCAGCGAAGGAAGATTTATGCGCTTGTTTTGGCAGTGAGGTCTGTTGAAAAGTCTCTGGAATTTGAGTCATTCATTCACTAAATAAGTCTTGGAAACAGAATTCGATTTAAACCCTTATTTCTATTTACTGAATGATACGCCTGATATTCAATTAGAGGCAGAAAAATGCAGGAAAAATGAATCCCCTCCAACTCTTAAGTTGTTTTTGGACCAAATATCTGGATTTTTATAATTAGAGAGGTTAACCCTAGGAAAAAAGCAACCAAGGATATGTTTTTCAAGATCTTTGGATTATAATGATTTGTAGGGATGCAACTAATGATTATTTTCATTGATTAGTTGTTTGGGCTATAAAATGTAATTAAATTGTGAAAAATGTTGATCAGTGTTTCCTAAAGCCCAAGATGACGTCCTCAAATGTCTTGTTTTGCACACAACCCAAAGATATTCATTTTATTATCATTGAGGGGTAAAGAAACGTGAAAAAGAATTTTGACCTTTTTTCCTAAAAAAAATTACTCAAAACAATTAATCAATTATCAAAATAGAGGGTTCCCAAACCTTTTCCTAAGACAAATTCAAGCAGTTTTCAAGCATTTTCAAGGCCTACATAGTCACGTACATAGTGTATATATACTTAAAATGATTATTTCACTTCTTCATCACATCAAACATGCTGGTAACAGCTAAAAAATGATGCTTCATGATAGAATTCTACAGATCAGTGACAAATTAAAGGAAAACACAATGAACTTTTTATGTTTCAAAATGTGTCATGTATTGAGACTCGAGGAGAGTCATCTTCATTCGGTGCAAAAGGCAAAAGCAATTTCAGATAGCGATTTATTATGAAAGTTTGCGATTAATTTGTTAGTTGCCAACTAATTGATTTATCATTGTAGCTCTACTTATTTGAAAAAAAGCTGAAAAAAGGTTATGGACATATTAAATTATTGTCACTTACAATTCTGTTGCTGGTTTTTACTTCTTCTTTCATGCAGTCTCAGAAAACAAAATAATTATGTAGACTTTTTGGCAGTTTATTCTTTGGCTTGTTTGTCTTTCTGTTGTTTGTTCGGTTGTTTATCAGGATGTATGGGGCCGGAGGGAAGGGATGGGGGATAAGAAGAAACTCAGTGTACTCTCTTATGCATCTGTTTACCCACTGGTGCTAGTTTTGTTACACCCTTTGGAAATAAAAAAGAAAATGTATAAAACTACTCTTTTGTTTGTGTGTTTGTTTGTGTCTTTCGTTTTTTTTACCTGGTGCACCTCCACACAGCTGAGACCCAGGTAGTCAATAATGCAGCGGCCCAGCCACTCATCAGGTCTCACACTGAGGATGTCATTACGGCAGGTGTCGAGGTGGGGCTGCAGACGGGCCAGAAGACTGCGGGACAGCAGATAGCCATAGCCCCCGTGGCAGTAGCGCGCCTTCTCCTCTCCGCCAATAAACTCCTCCGCCCTGCCCATGTACAGGTCCTGACCTGCGCTGAGGTGTCCCACCAGCTCTGACAGACGATCTGCTTGCATGTACGTGTCATCCTGGGCCAGGAGGAACCAGTCGTAGTCTGAGCCGTAGTGCTGATGGAGGTGACGCACCGTCTCGTACATCAGCCACACAGGACGGTCGTCGCCATGGGCTACCACAGTCATGCCATGAGGCACTTTAGGGCTGCGCAGGCCGGTGAAGAAGAAGGTGCGGTGGAAGTGGTGGGCGACTGTGCGATTCACCGCCACGGCCAGCGTGTTGAGGGTGGCCCGGGAGGTCAGTACGCCCACCAGCAGGCGCTCTCTGATGCCCAGCTCAGTGTGAATATATCGAGTTCTGGAAAGGTGGACAAGTAGAGACAAATGTTAAGAAAACAAACAGAACAAGGGTGACACAACAGTCAGCTTGTTTCCATCATGATAAATGAAGCTCTAAAACTATTTTATATATAATTATATATATTTTATAAACTATATCATATGACAAACAGTAAAAGATCAGATAAAAGATTCTGATTGAAGATTTTCCAGCCAACATTCTGCTGTAGAGTTTAAAATAAGACATGAAAAGAGGATGAAATCTGCGGATCAACAGGTCTGATCTCCACCGCTGAGCTACTGTATATCTGTAGGAAGAGATCTGACTGATATAATCTCTAATCTATAGGCCCCATATACTGTATATCCCACTCTGTGCATTTATCTTGGGGAGATTTAAATGTAATCCTATTAAACAGAGAGTTAACATGTAAATCCTCTGGATTCGAACTGTCTCCAGTTTCTTAAAACAAATCCAGTGAGATATAAAGCCATGTGATGTGAAGCTCTTTAACACATCTGTCTCTATATTTGTTGACTAAAAAGTCTGTATACATATGCTCTGACAGAAAACCCTCTTTATGCTACTGGCGGACTTTTCACAGCATTATTTACACCAGAGAATTTGTTCAACAACCTTCTGGAGCCACATTCTTTACATATATTTTATAATTGTATAAAATCTCAGAAATGTCATCAAATTTTGTATTTAATGTAATTTTGTTGTTCTGTTCTATACATACAACATCTATTCCATATATGTCCATCCTGGTAGAGCGATCCCTACTCTGTGGCTCCTACTTCCAATTTTTTCCCCATGTAAAGAGTTTTTCTTTTTTTATGGGGTGGGGTGGGGGTCTTTTGGACAAGGCACACTGTACAGACTGTAAAGCCCCCTGAGGCAAATTGTGATTTGTGGTACTGTGCTATATAAAAAAATTGACTTGACTTAAAGTAAGGTGATTAAATGGTGCAGGAACAGTAGCAGTGCAAGATTAACATGAAAGTACAGGAACACGGTAAACAGCAGATAATATAAAATACAAATTGAAGATAAATACAAAGACAGTAAATCTAAAAATAAACCAGTACAAAAGCAATACTATAATTTAGAGAGCATAGCTGTGGCCGTTGTTGGGTTTGGACAAAGACTATGATTTCCACACTCACCTGAGGACTTTCTTGTGTGGCTTGTTTGGATCCTTGTGATAAGGGATGATACGTGGCTGGAAGTCTTCATCTGCAGCTCCATCTCTTGAGTCTCTCGGGGCATCTCCTCTGCCCAAGAAAAGCCTCCCATTGCCCAGTTCATCTCTACAGGAGTCATCCGTGTCCCCTTGTGTCCAAGACACCATCAGAAGGCTCAGACTGCACCCCAATGACAGCCCGAGGATGAGGGGTAATGCAGGCCTGAACACGGCCAAAAAGGAGGAAAGACGCATATCTGGCAGTTATGAGCTACAGTAGTTAGACTTGATGAGGCAGTTCTGGAAAATTTTACTATGTGCCAGCTCTCCCGCCAAGGAAGAGCCTATGTTGAGGGAAAGTGACTTGCTGACACTAACAGAAAATTGCCTTAAATGTCACATAATGTCTCTTTGCTCAGTCCCATCCTGCGAGGTAGTCATTATAAAGTTTCTAAACCTATCAAGCACGGGTTAACCTATATTTGAACGTTACAATAAATTACACATCTGTAAAATGTAATAAAGGCTGTTTTATCTTTAACTTCATTATTATTGTAACGCGCAGGTCACAGAGTAAACTATTTTTAGAGGTGCAACGACTGACCGACTATTAATGGGCTATTACATTAATCAACAACTATTTTGAGTCATTTTTTTATTAAATAAATGTCCAAATTCTAAAGTCAGCTTCTGAAATGTCAATATTTTTTGGTTTCTTTCATCTCCTTGTGACAGTAAACTGAATATCTTTGTGTTTTTGACATAATAAGATATTTGAGGATGTCACCTTGGGCTTTGGAAAATAGTGATCAACATTTTTCACCATTTTCTGACATTTTATGGATCAAACCACAACTCGATTAATAGAGAAAATAATCAAGATTAGTCGATAATGAAAATAATTGTTAGTTGAAGCCCTAATTGTGTTCCCTTTTTAATACATGTAGCAACAAAATAACAAGAAATAGATGAATAACGTTACCATAAACGCTTATAACGTCTTAACGGCTGTCCAACTAACCAAGCTGGTTATGCTAGTCATTGTCATGGTACCTATCGATCGTTACTCCATGTATTCAGTACCTTTTAAGCTAACGCTACGTTAATTAGCTTAACTAGTTTTGGCTAATAGCCACTTAAAAAGTCAGCTAACTAATGTAGCAAGACGCTAAAAATGCCGCCTGGTAAAGTTAACCGTTTGAGTGTACGTTATTAATAGAGTTGTTCATTAACTAATTTAAAATATCGATGCGCCGAATCTGAATTTGTAAACTGAACAGCAACTTAACGTTATGTGTCGGAGGAACAAACATCAAAGAGCAAGCTAGCACGTTAGCATGTTAGCATCACGTCCGTTGTTTCAGTGCAGATCTGTCGCTCCTCCAATCATCTCCACCAGCACCGACTTGAAGGCATAATAGATCCCATTTTTCAGCGTCGTCACATGTAAAAAGCCATCAGGATAGCAGGGCATTCATCGTCCATTTTCTTCGGTTTCCACTTGACTTCCTCAAATATTCAGTGCCACACACACACACACATACACAGTGAGAGAAGAAATACCGTCCCTCTCCCTCACGTCGTTTTCAGCCTCATCATCATCATCACTGAGCGTACAGTCAGCAGCGGTGGAGAGAGTACTGAAAATCGGTACTCAAGTACAAGTACTGTTACATTACTAAAATATTACTCGATTTACAAGTAAAAGTACTGGTGTTAGGAAAATACTTAGGAAGTGAAAGTATTCGTCACAAAAACTCGTCTAGTATTAGTATTAGTATTACTTTTTAATTGTTGATGTTTGATGTATTATCTGTTGCAGCATTCAATCAAAGGTGTTTCTGTTTCTTCAAATCTTTAGTCTGAATTTCTCCCAGCTCTGTGCACACAGTCACGTCTGCAAATGTGCATTTCATAGCTGAAAATGCTCACAATCGATTAATTATTAATAATTTATCATTTGTATATTTATTTGATCATTTCTCTCTATATTCATCGTTTTTTTCTGTTTTTTAATCTTTTTGTTCAGTTTAAGTTCAGTTCCTTATTCAACAAATGGCTATGTCAGGCAAAACGATGTCAAATGAGGTGCAATTGCTGCCATTTCTGGACACTTGATTAAAAAACCATGAGTACATTTTTAATTGGTTAAATTTAATTTAAAGGTAACTAAGTTCACATACTGTAATGAATACTTAGAACACTTAGTACTTATTCCTTTTTACTAATTATTTTGAGATTCCAAGTCATTATTTATAGGTTTCTCATTATTTTTAGATAAAC
>JAJHUR010088688.1:181902-199973 GCA_027495735.1 Lutjanus campechanus | reverse complement strand
GTATGGGTAAGGAAAAAATGGTATTGGAACATCTCTGCTCTCTTCTGTTCAGTGTCAACTGACACACCCTGCTGCTGTGCCCACATTGTCCTGCCCCCTCTTGCTCACTCACAGCACCGTCTTCTTCTTGTCACTTGTCTCATTCGCTCCAGTCTAAGACACTATATTCGCTCACAACAGGCTGTGGTATTTTGTGGATTTGTTATGGTGTTAATTTCTTGTTTGCTCAAGATGGTGAAATCCATACCGAATTCCAGGTACCAGTACGGTATCGGTTAGGTTTCACATCGCCATGTTATATCCTTGTTATATTTGGCCTATTTTTAATAAAGACCTCAGATTTAATGCCCTCGGTGTTCCCCATCATATTTACAAATTCCAGTATCGTGCCACTAGAATCTAATAATACACTTCCAACATGTGCTCTGCTCTTGGTAGTTCTGCCACACATACTAAACTTAAGAAAGATTTCTAATTCAATTTCATATTATAAAATTGTGACATTACGATTATGTTAGCCCACCTATCTGACACTGTGTCTCTGTTTCTAGGATCTTGGTTTGGCTCAGAACACTGCCACCAACACTAAGACACCCATCCCTCTGGGTTCCCTCGCCCACCAGATCTTCCGAGTCATGTGCTCCCGCGGCTACGCTAACAAGGACTTCTCATCTGTCTTCCAATTCCTACGCGAGGAGGAAGGCCAGTGAATGGAGGGGGATGTTACCATACACACACACACACACCCCAGTGCCCCTTATCCCACTATGCTCAGGAGAGACTAAGGCCTTGCCCTCAGGCACAGATCTGTGGTTCAATTAACATACTGTATGTCGACACATGTCCCC
Organism: Lutjanus campechanus; assembly: GCA_027495735.1. NCBI lineage: Eukaryota > Metazoa > Chordata > Actinopteri > Lutjaniformes > Lutjanidae > Lutjanus > Lutjanus campechanus. The sequence goes on along the minus strand of JAJHUR010088688.1, from coordinate 199,125 downwards.
TCATTGCATTAGCTGAATCATATTTTCAATTCACAGCTCTCCCTCTGCATGGGGGAAATGCTAAACCTGACCTTAGATCACTATCTAGAGACAAAGCAACTCTCGTCTTAGTCTGAGAGGCCAGAGTGGAACATGAGAGGTAGGATGAGGTGCTGCTGGTTTACATGTAACAATGCAAATACTATGTGGTTTTTGTTGATGATTGATAAGTAATAAGTGCATGATTGTTCAAGGTTTGATCTTTGCCTGTTACCCAAATGACTTGGACCTGTCCTTGTTAAATAAAAGAGGACAGAAAAAAAACACAAGTTACAGGAAGGGATTCATATAACGTTGGAAATTTCATTGATGAGACAGTGCAAGAGAGTGCAGAGTTTAGGTTTTTCCATGAGAAAAAAAAATCCCATATTCACAGCACTACATGTCAGGTAACCAAAACTGACCACACTGCGGGCTCAGAGTTTACTTGTTTTGTTTCATTTGTCTGCTTTTGGCAGGAAGGTGGTGTCATTCAGTCATCCTGCCAGCAAACATACTGTAATTTTTCGGTCATCCTGCTTATTTTTTTCCCTTGTGTATTCACAAGGGAAAGTAGTTTCAGTTGTTTGATACATTTAACAACATTTCAGTCACCTCTCACTGGATTGGCCAGTTCTGCTTGTTGAAATACTGTGATGATATATATCTGGTTAGCTTTGCACTGTGTGCATCGCAGCGCGATGTGCCAGGACATTTTGATACAGTTACAGAATTCTTTGAACTTACCTCACTTCTCTATTGTCTACAACTGCTTATCGAGCCGTTGGAGTATTATTTTGTGACCAATACTGTTTAAATTTTATACGGTTCACTACAAAATGTTGTTCTCACTGTCAAGCACTTTCTCTCGCCAGTTTTTACTTTAAAGCCTATCCTCATAGTTCTCCTCTCTCTCTGTCTTTGTCTCTCTCAGCTTGTACGACATCTGTGTAAAGTGTAAGCGAGGAATGGTTCCTCCCTGCTCTGAACAAATGTACATAATGTATATTTCATTTTGTTGTGTAGTATTGAAGAGGAATCTAAATGCTGTCACTTTTTTTTTAGTAAAATTCATGAATAGTGTCTACAGTTTGTCTTTGCTCTGTGAAACAGATCCTCAGTCACACTGTAGCCTAAAATAAAAGATGTTCTGTGTATTTGGTGTTTGCCTGGCTTTGTAACATAAGTATAGTTACTGTGGATGTAGCTGTTGTCATTCAGTACAGCCCATGTAATTATCTCTCAGTGTTGAAGTTATTGACAGAGGTGCACATTGTGGAAATAGAGACACACACTACTCTTGCTCAGCATCCTCATTGGTCACAATATCCTTTTGGTCCCTCTGGACCTTTGTCAAGAGGGTTTCAAACAGGTCATACAACATTGATCTTAAATAGGTAATACTCCACCGACTCTGTGTGTACAACTTTTAATTGATAGAAACAAAACACAAAAATTGCTCATAGTCCTACTATACTCAATGTACAACATGTTGCGTGTGTCTTTGTCCAAGTAGTGTATATCAACAACTCAAGGGTGATGGCTGATGTAGTCATGTTTATTTTAAATTAATTAATCCATATGACAAAAACACAAGTTTATGCACCTGCTATATTTATACATACAGAAGTAACATCTGTAGCTATTCACCTTATTATACAAGAAAAACTGGCAGTTTAGTGAGCCTGTACTTAGGCACGGCAATGCTATAAGCTAAATGCTGTTAGCATTAGTGTGTTAGCATGCTCATAAGGCTGATGATAATGCCATAAGGTTTGCAGGTATTTGGCGAAACAAAAATATTTGACAAATAAACATTTTACTAGATAAAATGTTTAGGGATCACCAAATTTCATGGCAGTCCATCCCATAATTGATATTTAATGCAAAACTACATATCTAATACAGATGTTTGACAATAATTGTCCGTGTTGTATGGTTTTGTACCAACAAATCCACTAGATGCGGAGTTATTACTGGATAAGTGAAAACTGGTGGTGCACTATAAAACAACATACAGAATTTAGTGGAATGAACTAATCTTTTGTTGTTAAATTAATTATTAGAAAGACATGAATATTTTGCTTATACCAAACAATACCAAATGCATTTTTGTCCTTCACTAACAAAGCTTTATTTCCACAGCAACATATTGCATATTTTCTGACAGCTTTGCATAGCCTAAGAAAGGTATAAAGACAGGTATAAGACTGGGCCAGTCATACATTAGTGGCCTATTTCTATTTTGCTCATAGGTTTAGCTTTTCTCTCTACTTAATCAACTCTTATTGGATTAAGTGTTTATAGAGAAAATAACACTTGTTACCTACTCTATCTGCTCATTACTTTAGTCCTGTAAGAGAGATCCCTCCTTGGTTGCTCTCATTTCTTCTAAGGTTTATTTGTGAGGTTTTCTCTCAATTGAAGTGAGGGTCTAAGGGTAGAGCATGTCATATGTCTCAGATCGTGAAGCCCCTCAGGGTCAAACTTGTGTTTGGCCACAAACAAACAAACAAACAAACAAAACAAAACACAAACACAAACACAAACAAACTGGACTTGATTTCTTTACAAGTAAGGGACCAAAAGGGCATTAACACAAAAAACTATGTAATCCTTAGGTTTTTCAACTGTATGTCTCATCACACCAGTTTTCTGGTACCATGTTTCAGAGGCTGTTACCCCAGACTTATTTAATGTGTACTTTGCTCTGATCCAGCCATCCTGCTCTTCAGTGGGCTGTTGTTCTATTGTTTCTCCAAAGCTCTTCAGCAGGCGCTCATATAATGTTTAACGTCAGTGGGGGAGAAATAGCAGCACTAATCTCAGAATGATGCCCTTATTTCCATCATTACAATGAAATGAGAGGAAAAAAACAAATGCGGTTTTGTTTTATTTTACCCCCATTTTTTCTGAGGGTGTTTCTGCGCGACATTTTATGGAGCTGCTGTCGTCTAAGTGGCAGCCACAGTTGTAGCAGACTGCGGCAAGCCGTTGGTGGCAGGGGTTGTGTCGTGGGCTTGTGACTCACTCTGTTATTGTTCTCGGGGAAGTATGCACTTGCCTCAGCTGTGTGCTTTGAAGATCATCTTCATCAGATTATAAAAGAGAAGTATGTCTAGGTTTTGATGAAGAAGCCACTGACATCATATACCTCTTCCCATCAAAAAGCTGGTGTCACTTGTTAGACAGGATCCTTTAGTCTCCAACACCATCTTGGCCTTTGCAGACAATAGACTGTGGTCTTACTGAGGTCTTGCTGAGGAAGAGCTACGCCTCTGGCCTGGCCCGCTGAATTAGGCAGCGTAGCTGATTCATATTTGGGTGTTTTAATTTGCCTGTGTTTTATAGCAGGCTGCTGAGCCGGCGGTTTCCTCATTAAAGGACACATGAAAGCAGGCTGTAAAGGAGCCTTGGTGAGACCGGCCTGCGCTGACGTCTGAAGGGGACGCAAGCGACCGAAGGACCGACCGAGTCCCGAGCCAGCCGGTCTGAGCCGGAGGGCCTCACCCTCTCAACCAGGCAGCCAGTGGCGGGACACCAGACACACCACACTGAATTGTGTCCACACCAGGAGACGACACCAGTCTGGTGTGTCAGCAAGAGTTCACCGTTTGATGCAAGCCTTGTTATTTGTATTGTGGGACTCACAGGCGTGGAAGTAACGAATTACAACTACTCAGAGTACTGTATTTAAGTCTTTTGTATTAATATTCGTACAAATATGAAATTTGGCAATTTGTATCCTGAAACAAAGGGCAATATAGCAAAATAAGATTTTGCCCTTATATTTTTAAATATAACCCACAACACCCCCATAAAGACAAAAAATCACTCTCTTTTTGACAAATTATTATCAAAAATTGTTTACTTACAGTGAATATCAATGCCTCACTTGTATGTAGACAACTTGCCAAGTTTATAAGCATCAGTTTGAGCCTAAAACGACTGTTTATCTTCAAAAGTACACTTGATGCTGCAGAAAGTCTTCACTATACCTCATATCAGAGAAAACTGAAGTCCTAGTCACAAGCCTTCCCAGGGTAGGAATATTTCTTGCATCTAACACTGTGTTCATATGTACTACTGCTACTGCTGTCTGATGTGAAGAACATGAAAAGTGAACACTATATGAGGAAAAATATGCTTTAAATGGTATGCAAAATATTTTGATGTCGTATAATCACAGATAGCTTGTCTAACCGATACACTACAGTGGTGTATAGTCAAAAAACAGACTAGTATGACTACCATGTGATCAAGAAGCCAACCATCAATAGTTATGAATATTGCAAATCTATACCTACCTAATTACTTAACTTTTAAGACCTAGATAAACACTCTAACTACAGGCAAAGGGAGAAACAACAACAGAAAACAGTTAGAGGGCTGGACCTGGCTCATGGCCTATAGGCATACAAATTGAATTAATATCCAAACCTTTCATCGACATTTGTGCAGCCAATGAGGTTATCTGATCACAAATGGGCCAGTGAAAACCATGACATATGGACAGGGGGAAAAAAACAAAACAAAACACTGCAGCAGGCACAACAGGTTTGGAGAGGTAATTAATTTAAAGTAATTTAAAATGAAGATTTTCTGGAACAGAATGCCTGCTGTTTATAATACATTAAACAACAACTGTTACAAAGTAACTAATACTCTTCAGGGTTTTTTTTGTTTGTTTATACAAGAATTTGTATTTTTACTTATTACAATACTGAGTCTTATTACTTTTTCAGGCATCAAACAATCCTTCTCCTGACCATAGCTACAAGTATCAGGACACACACATGAACCTGAGCTAAACTGGTTTTGAAATTAAATTTTACTACATTATACACAGATGATCAAGTTTTGTATCTTTCCTATTCCTCCTGGTGTGTTCTCAGACTTTGAAGTTAATTGCCCACTTGGTAAACCCCCCTCTCTGCCATTTAGAGAATAAAAGAGCCCCGGCTCTGAGGGTTGCTGCTGTGATAAATACCTGAGGCAACAGCGTTCATTATTTCACCATTATAACCACTAGTGGATCCTCGCGCCTGTTTAACGACTCGCTCTTTAAGGAAGTAAGAGCAGTGGGGTCACTGCGTGGGGAGGGGAGCCGAGGCTCCTCTAAGCACCCCGTGATTCATATCAAACGCATGTTAAGTGGCATGTGGCTAAATTAGTGGCTGGAATCTAGCAGGTATAATAGCTAACCCGGCGGCGCGGAACGAGCCACTGTCTCACTGTGTAGTAATGTGGCCTTGATATCTTTTACATGAACCCACCAATAATAGTCAAGGCTATTTAGGCCATTTACCCCATATCCACACCCACAGTGTCTGCACATCAGCACAACACCCACACAAGTCTTCATCCTGTTTTGTAGACAACATTCCCCCATCCTGAGTCACTGACTCTGCTTAGGTTCATTAGTGAAGATAATTCTATTGCAGACAGCGGGTCAACTCATAACATGTCACGGCGACAGCGAAACACATAACAGCAGCTAATTATAACTATGAAGTCCTCATTAGAATATCTATGGGGGTGTAGAGAGTTGCTCTGAAACATGGAGCCACTGCCTGGTTAAAGGAAGGTTGCATCTCAGCAATGTGAGTAAACATCTGAGGCGGAATGGACTTTGTCTTGTCATACTGTCTTGTTTCTACTCATTTTCAAATTTCCTGCCTCTGTAACAGCTCCAAGCTGAACATGTGGTGTTCAAAGGCCTTCAAATAATTCAGTCAGTATGTCCCGATTTAAGACATTAAAGGGACAGTTCATATGGTTTGAAGTGAGGCTGTATGAGGTACTAATCGATAGTCAGTGTATTAGCTATAGTAGATGGTGGTTGGCAAACCCAGTTTGGAGGAGCAGAGAAGAACACCAGCACAGAAGCTGCAATGAACAGCCGTGCAAGCGGTTAGCGACAAAAGATATTTTAGCCACTTAAAAAGAGCCACAGACAAAATCAGTCAGTTTAAATGTATGCCACAGGTTTTCCGTATTTTTAAAAAGTCTAAAATCCAATAATCTGAATTTTGACCAGTCTTAAAAATTGATTGGATTATAAAGTTAACTTTACTTTCATGAAGTTGCATTAAACTACAGTCTTGACAATAACAAAACTAGAAAATTAAAATGAAACCAATAACCACTCATGAAAACTGTGCAACTTGGACATAATTTATCAGAGAACACCACACAACAAATGAAACAGATGTCCCCAGACCGGACAGCGACTGGCCTAGCCATCAGTTTTGACAAAAGTCCTTGCTCATTTTGTTTCAGTTTGCTTTTTAGCTAAATCACTGTTTCTGTCCCTGTTGCTTTAGCCTAATTAGCTAAGCTAATGCTAGCTTGGCTGGAAATAAATCTGCATCCTTAGTACTTTTTCTGTCAGTATAAACCTGAAAAAATATATAAATAAATTGCATTCCTAATGGTCTTCAAATGTTCTTAAAAAGTCTTAAATTTGTTGGAACCTGCAGAAACTCTAATGCTAGATTTAGAATATTTTCAACGCTTTATCTTGCCATCTGATATCTTTTTCAGATGGTAAACAGCCTTTATATAAGCAAAACATCGTACTCTCTCGATCAACCAGACTTCACTGGTGAAATCAGAAATTGCTGGTCTACCACTGCCTCGATCAATTAGTTTGTTTGTGTTATTGTGTGACTCTGGTGTTTTAAAAGTTTGGCTCAGATTCACCAAAGTCACACAATATAACACACAAACTAACACTGTCTGACACAAAGGTAAAGTAGCTATAATATTCTAAATATAGCGCCCACGACCACCTACTGGAGGTAATACACTGACTCCCTGCTCTCCACCAACATTGTATTGATTCATTCATATTTTCCTATCCTACTTTCCTATCCTGGCTTCCTCTTACTGCTCTCTCCTCCTCTTTTATACTTCCCTCTTCACTTTACCCCCACCACACACTCTCTGTCACCTGTGAGTAACGACAATATGCGCGCACTATTCATCACACACTACTGCACATGCTCAGTAGCTCTTCATTATATTAATTACTCTCATTGGAAGAGTGATCATCAGCCCGCGTCAGAATCCATCACCACCCGGTTCCCACGGAGACCCGGGCCCGGTAAATAATCACCGGTGTCGGTAACAGGGCTCCGGCCCTGCTGCTCCCGTCGGACCCACCAGGGTGGGCCCTAAATACCCAGGGGGGTGCAGCTCCCACTGAGCCACATTCATCTCTGCCAGTGGAGGAGGGAGCCGTGAAGCTGGTTCTGCTGGTGCTGTTTCAGACCTGTGATGGGTGAGGGTGGATGAGAGCAGAGTAAAGGTAGTCTGAGCCCGGCTCAGCAGTCAGAGGGGAATAACACATTCTGTTTTACAACATCTTCCGGAAAGGTGTGTGAGGTTCTGTGGATTAATCTGTGTGTGGTAATAATGGCTTCAAATGAAAAATGAGATCTGGAGTCCAAACAAATTTATAAACTGTAGCAAATCAACCACAGGAGCATGAGGGAGACCACAGGGTCGACTTCACACCGAGCAGAACCAAGCCGTGGTTCATCAGACCATGGAATGTTTACTCTGATTTCAGTTTACTGTCAGGTGAAAACAACACCATTGAAGCTAGAGGGGAAGACCTAGAAAATTATATTTTCTCCCTAAATCCAAAATCTGTATATATTACTGAATGGAACTCATTTTTGGTAAAGCTAACACAAGGCCTGCTGTGGCACTCAGAACTGTGTGGGTGGGTGGCCAAGTAAATCATAAGCAGAAGCACAGAATGCTATAATTACATGGATGAAGAAACTGGATCACTGACATCATGCTTAATAAAATATGATTATCAATGTAGTTTCAGGAAAGTTTGTGTTTTAGGGAGTATAATTTAAACCAACTCCAAGACATGACCCCAGGAAGCAAGAATTTATTCATAGCTTGTACTTATGCACCAATAATTGTCTTTAAAGATGAGCAAAACAAAATTATTTAAAGGTCAAACCATAGTCTTCATTTATGCTCAGCTATTTTTCCACCTGTTTATACAGTAACTGTTTTTTTTTAGGTTATTAAAACAATGCAAGTCCACATGCATTTTATTCCAAAGGATGAGGCCCAAGTTATTCTATATGTTGCCTCTGAATACTTTCTGACTTCCTCAGCCTGTCTGTTTACCATGCCGGTAGCTGGATTCACAGGAACATGAGAGAATCCATCTTGCCAGTCTTGGCAGAGTTATTTGTGGTCGAACCACAGTGGATCGGATCAGTGTCCTATGAGGACCTATTGGCAACTACAGGCGTGGTTTGAGTGTCACAACAACAATAAGCTCCCAAAGAGATGAGTATAGATACTGCTATAGCATCAGCTACAATTGAACTGAAGAGAATTTCTTATTAGAAGAGTCTGCAGTCAACCATCTACCTACATCAGTTTTCCCCTGAAAAGCAAAGCAAAGGTGCCTCTGTGAACATCGAAGTGTCGGTACAACCAACCCGAAAGTCCACAACACCTACATTAGCTTGCAAAACTCTGGTATATTAACATGTATATAATAAAGTTAGGAATGAAAAAACGTGGCTCTGTCATATAAATAATTCCCCAGCTTTGTTGGGGAATTATTTATATGACAGAGCCACGTTTCAGTAGTTGGTTCCACAAGTAGAATGTATTGTGTTTGATTGTACACAGCTAGTGCTGTGTTGTGCTCTGGGTATGCAGACACCAGCATTATCAGGTCCTCCATGTTTGTTTCTTTCTGGCCTGCAATGCCTGCTATTTTCATGATGCTCGGTTCCTTCTACTTGACTGGCCAAAACCAGGCAGTTAGTGCCAAAAGTTCAGCACGGTGAACCCTGATGAGTGTCAAATGCTTCCTCTGTTGTGTTAACGCCAAAAGCGAAGCAAATATTCACCTCGCGGTTCACGAGCATGTTTGATCACCAGTTAATTTGGGGATCGTTTGTATTTATTTACAAAAGATCCCCAAATGTATTTATTACTTGCGTGCATGTTCACTCCAAACAGGCAGCCATAAGCTAATGAGCAACATGCTAACAGCTAGCAAGCATGGGCCAGCAGCCACCATTTGTGTGCATGTGTCTGTGTGTCAGCCTCTGACAGCACTGACCAGAGAAGCCCGTTCTTCCTGTAATGATCCTTGTATCCTCTCTTCTATCCCCACTCCTCCCCTTCACAAAGTAATGCTAATATTTAAGTACATTTATTCTCCTGTCAGCAGTCAATGTGGACAGAGAGACTAATTAGCTTACAGTAAATAGTTCATCGAGGTCGGTTCCTCTGTGAATCGCTGCTGCAGACAGGTTGAGAAGAAAGAGTGAAGATAAATCCATGTTTTAATCTCAAAAGTTTGAAACATAGACTCTGAGATCTCAGTCAGGGAGTGTGCATCAGAGCAAAATCAGTGCAACTCTGGTGTTTCTTCCTCCTGAAGCTCTGGTCTGTCCTCTACTCTCTTCTCCAGAGCTCCCGGACTCCAAGGCTGATGGATGTGTGCCCAGTCTTCTCCACACAACACTCAGCAAAAACCCCAATAGATGCAATTTTTAGCTTAAGCTGAATATTTTCTTGTGCGAATGATGTAAATTTCACATTTATTTGAGTCTTTAAATTAACTTTGTATTTATCAACTTTTGTGAAAAATTGTATTAACTTTCTGTTTAAACACACATTGTCCCTATTGATTAGGTACTGCACAGCAGTGTGAAAAGGCCTTACAAAAAAATAGAAGACCAAACTGAGCCCTTAAATCGATTAAATCAAGCCCCCACTTGCAATACAAGTTTACACCACTTTCTTTACACAAAATTTATGATTTAGAAGAGAAGACGTTTTTGAAACATCATTTAAAATGCTTTTCAAATAAATCAGGAATCACTTTGAGTTATACTAAACCGCAGCCTCTAGATGCATTGCATGCATAACAGATGAACATAAGTTACTCTGTGATGGCCTCATCTTGCTCTGTTTAAAGCTCTCTTCATGGCCAATTGACCTGATACCTCACTCTCGTCTCTTGCTAATTGAACAGAGAAGGAACAAGAGCCAGGAAGAGGAGAAGGAGCGAGTGAAAACAAGGGAGGGGGGCTGAGGAGGAAGGAGTGATGTGATAGAGGACGAGTGAGAGCAGAGAGAAGCGAGGGGTGGTGTAGCATGCAAGGCCTCATTGATTAGGTGGTGAGCGGTGCAATGTTTCTCTCCTGACGCTTACACGCATTAAAGCTACATAAACACCCATAATTGGTTCGTTTAGAGCAGAGTGGAGGCAAACAGCATACACACTCACACGGCCACCATGGTCTGTGTGTGTGTGAGGAATATATATATAGAGAGAAAGAGAGAAAAGAGGAGCGAAATTAAATGCTCATAAAAACGCATCACAAGCTTGCAGAGTGGTTGGTGTGGGTGGAAAGATGCCTGTGAGTGTGTGTGTCTGTCATGTCATGTCCCAGTGCTGTACTAAGCAGGAATGATAAAACCATCCTCAGAGACTTGGGATGACAATAACACTCACTTCACTTCAGGGAGAGGAAGAAATGGGAGGGACGCTGCTGACTGTGACAAATTAGCTCTCAAATATCGAGGTAGGCGATTGGCTGTGGGCGTCAGGAGGGAGAGATACGGTTGGCTGGCTGAGTTGATGGATAGTTATTATGCCATTCTATTAAAAGAAGGTGCAACTTTGGGGCTTTGCAGTTCAATGATAGTTGTGGAGAGCTGCTCAGCACGGTCATATGGGATCCTGCAAAGTGTGCTTGTGCTCATCTATGCATCGGTGCAGTTCTGTCTATATGTCCTGGAACATGCACTGTAAAAACAAACTATTTGCTATAACTTCAAAAAGTTGAAAAGACAAGTTGAGGTTTTGTAATGATTCCAAATAAATAAACTTTTCCAATCAACTAAACTTATATTAATTCAGTTTTACTTGAGAGAACATGTTCAGTAAGCATAAGATATTTAGTTGAATCAACAACTCTTCAGTCATACTGACAAACTTCACATTTTCTTAGTTGGAAGAGTCTGTTCCTCATTTCACACAAAGATCTTCCAGCTGCAGCTGCTCCTATTGGAGCTACTTCCATGTTTCAACACTGGTAAAAGACAGTATGTGAAACTGCTCCCAGTGAATTTATTAAAGGAGAAATATGTAACATATTCACTGTACTAAATCATAAAATTATCAAAAATTAAGGAAGCATGCTAAGTTGAAATACTGGCTTCTCTGACAGCAACACAACAGCCGTGATGTCCTTTGAAATTTCTATTCTGGTGCAGAACATACTTTTTAAAGCCTGTTTCACATTAATTGAATGTTCGCAGACGGAATAAGTGTCATAAGAAATCATTAATAATCTTTTAGAAGGAGTAGATGTTTATAACCATTAAATTGAGCAATATGTTAATGGAGTCTGGAGGCGGTAAGGCCTCATGTCTGTATAGCGTGTTTGGCAGAAACGCACTGGCAGGGCACTGAAGAGCACTAGGATCAAGGGTCTGTGATGTAAAAAAAACGTGCATGGGTTTTGTTTCTATGACAACAATATCTTGAAAGTTCCTGTGACTGCCATTGTTGCACAGTCAAGTATCATCTCTTTGGTTTTCATCTATTCCTATCTATTTGTTTGAAATGTCTTTCAGTATTAGCATCAACATGTGCTGCCTCAGTTTGACTCAGTTCATCAGACCAGCGAAGCGAGCATTTGTGTCTTGAGGCTCATCTTGAGTCAAGTGGCTGTTAAACACTCAACCAAATGCCATATTCCTATAAATTCTTCACAGTGAAGGTGTATATTTTGTTATCTAAAGGCTTTTATTAGGGAGCAGCAAAATTAGGAGATGTTGGGGTTTATTACCAGCAGTCACTTGACATGACTCCTATCAGCTGAATGTGAACAAAACAGTAAAATAAGGCAGAAATCTCAGATTACAAACAGCGACACGGGAGAGAAACTAAATTTGAAACCACAGACATTCACATACAGGCCTTTAGAAGCTACAAAAGTACTGAGAGCTGAACACGCAGATCCAGAATGTCTTTCCCTCTGGCTCCTCTTCTGAGTTGAGTCTCGGCTCTCCAGCATACATAAAAAAAACAAAGAAAAGGCTCCATTTTCTTGGTTGCCAGGGTGATGAGACCCCATCTAATATATGGTTGATTGGCTGAAAAAGCAGCAATAATGACACCAGTGCTTTCCTGAAAAGTTCAGAGAAATATACACACTTGTGTATATATACAAACTTATGTATAACACATTAAGTTAATGAGAAAAAAAAGTTTATTCCACAAAACTCATATATATATTTTTTGCAGAGTACAAGAAAATACAAATGTGGTTAATCAAAAAGACACTACAAGAAAATTAGACAACTGTAAGGCGTCCACATCCTGGAGCACTGATGTCAGGGAGCCGATCTCTGTTCTTGGATGACGGTGTGTGTGAGAAGCAATATTCAGGGTGTTCCCTGCATGCGTCCCGTAGCGTCACATCCATCAGGTCATAAGACCCCCTGACAGGGCGTAACTTTCACCCCCACTCCTGTCCCACCCCAGAGGGTCGTGTCACTGGCTGAATGGAGCGCTCCCTGGACGTGGAATGATGGGATTCCTCTGTCTTGGCTGTCATCTCTAATCAGACACTCTCACCCACACGGCTGAATCTTCATCTCCCTCTCTCTCTCTCTCTCTCTCTCTCTCTCTCACACACACACACTCAGTGAACTTTCTCCCTCCATCTCCCCACACTCAAGGCCACAAATAAATTTGCATTCACTGCCAATTCAGATGCTGTATCAACATCGCTGAATCTACATATCGTTGACGTGTCCAGGTGCTAAGTCACCATTATGTCTCCCTCCAACACACACAGACAGGACAGGGAAGGCAGGTCACAATGGCCCCAGAGCACTGGACTGTGCTAAGCAGGTAAATATAGCGAGGACAGGCTTTATTGGAATAGAAAAAGCTCTGTTACTGTCACAGGTAAACATGACCGATCGGGATAGATCTTTACCTCCATGCCCAGAGTCCAACAGTCGTCCTCAGCTATTCCGAGAAGCCACCACACCTCTGGGTTGTGACTTTTCTGTACTACAAATGTCTCATAAGGCCATGTTTTCTACTTCTTTGATTATTCCACAGTTTAAAAATGAGGAATCTGGGGTTTAGTGAGCGTGCCTGAGTGTTAGTGTGCACCCGCTGTAATTTACTACTAATGTTCCCGGTCTATAAAAAAGGAGAAGGTGTGTGTATGTCATGTCTTCCTAATGTAACTGCCCAGCAGATTACCGCCTTATTGCCTCCAGATCAATACCCTCGAGTGGGTGAAAAATAAGGCTTGTTTCATCTCAAGTCACCTCAGCATCTGCCCTGCGCCCACACACTCACACATACACTCACAGACACTGTTAATGCATGCATTTTCACAAGCATGTTCATTATACTGCTGAAATGTAAAAGGATTATTGGCAAATGGAGCATAAAAGGGTAGAGATAGAGAGATGAGGAGTCCAGCTTGTGTAATCTCTTTGGCCTCGTCACCACCACAAGGAACCATTCATTCTTGATCCTCTAAAGCTCATTGATCCTATCAACATCCAGACAGAGTGAGGAGGCCCCCTCTCTCCCCCTTACATTGCCCCACACTCACTCTATAACTGGAATCAATATTGATTATCATCTTTAAACTGCCTGTCTTTGACCATGTGCTTCAGGAGCTGCTATTCTCTAAAGGTAATGTGGAGGTTTGAGGAAACAAATGGCTGACTTTTGCTTTGGGCTCGTCATTTTGGGGTTTTGTGACTCAAAGTGCAAGTGGAAATGGATGCATAAGCAGTGGTGGGTACTGAAAATCTATAATCAAGTAAAATACATGAACTCCCATAAAAAATACCTGATTAATAAATTATTCAAAGAACAGTTACTTTTCATTATAATATTTTTAGGGTGTAACATTACTAAAATTAGCCTATAAAAGTAATGTTCATGTTGAAGTTGGCATTATGTTAGGCTAGAGCTATAATCTGTTACATTTCCACATTAAATGTCTAAAAATGCAAGAAAGGTTACATATCTTGTTGAGTCGTGTATTTATATTATCACAAATGTTTTCAACAATAGAGAGAGACTCCTAGTGGCAGAATTTACATATTCATTTTATGTGAATAACATCAAAAATTAATGTTACACAAGAAGAATTAGCATTAGTTAGTGCTACCTAACTACATTTTCAACTACAGAATGTTCAACTTACTTAAATGTGCTTACAGAGGTTAGAAGAGGAGTTTTTAAAAGCTGAAACCTGTGGGTTTTTTTTTCTGAGGCACAGCAAGCACATGTTGCCTTTTCTGGGTTTTGGGATAAAAAGTATGGCCAGATGTCTCCAGAGATTGTTGCTGGAAGCTGCCTCTTGTTCTGGGTTTTGCTCATTCATCATTGCATCACGGTCAAAAGACAGGTGGTGCTTATTTTTCTTCCAGCTAGTTCCTCACGCCCCTTATACTCAATGCCCACATTTAGAACCAGAGTTTGACATTAACCATGGTCTGATGGCCCAAGTATTATCCCAGCAAACATTCATCAGCACTTTAAAGTTTCACAAACATCCTGTTCCCTTTGCACCTTTTAGTTCAAACTGAAATTTAATTCAATATTCTACGAATGCAGCAAACAATACTTGTCGACAGCTAGTTACCCACTTGTCGGGGGTTGCTAAAGTATGGATTCACTTCGCCTTCTCAAAATGTTAACGCGAAAATGCAGAAAAACCAGAAACACAAAAGGCGGACTATGAAAAAACAACATGACAGCTAAAATTGAGGAGTGAATGGCTTTAAATGACGACAACATCAACCAGTGTCTTCAGTCTAGCTCATTTTTCATCTGAAACAATGCCTTCAGGAAACACCACAGCACAGATCATGGGAAAAGTGGACAAGACAAGTCTCACACATAAGGAGGGTTCTGTTAAACTGCAATAAACTGCTTTCCCATTTACATTTCAGAGACTAAAAATTTACTTTGGCCACCAAATTTTGGGGCTTGGTGGCTTATGTGTATGTATATATGTGTGTGTAATATTGGTGTTTATCCCTGAGAGCAGATTAGCTGCAACAAAGGTAAATGGCAAATGTAGTGAAGTAAATAGCACATTGGCTTAAAAATATGTTTGAGTAAAGAGTAAAAGTACAGTTTTTAAGAAGGATTATTCCTTAAAAATGCTATTTTTTTTTTTTTTTACTAGTGTGTAACTTGTAACGCTTTACAACCCACCCCTGCTGTATGAGAAATTAAACAGAGAGAGGAATGTTAGGGACATGGCAATATATGGATATGAGAGGAAAATTCAATCTTGTAGAGTAGTTTTGTAGTTTGTGAAATGAGCCTTAAATCACTCAGTTTGTATATTTTCTCTCTGCGTCGCTCTGAACTCATCAGTATAGACACTTTTGCCACCAAAGGCAGGCACATATCAGCATCAGGGTCCAGCTCCCTTCTGTCCTCCTTTATCCCACTCTCCCACCCCACACATCCGACTCCATTCCGTCAATCATGCCTCTCAGATAGCCCCATGATCGCAATCGACACTCAAATGATGGAAGTGAATAAAACTCATTACTGACAGTCAGTGTGAGTCATGGCAGGACATTAAAAGTTGCGTCTGGCTCTCAGCCGCTCATCCCTCAGCTGTGCTTTATGATGGGGAGAACCTGGTCGGGTTCCCATCGCCTTTCTGCACCAATCTCCATCAATCCACCACACCTACAGACACCCCCACCTCCCCTCTACATTATGCACCTTGTATTGTCACACATCTAACCGCTTTTATCCAAGTGGTGGAGGAGTTTTTAGTTCTGGGGTTTGGGCGAGTGGTGTCATAGAAGTCTTGGTGTCTGGGGTTGCAAATGTGGTTGTAATAAACCAAATGAGCTACTACTTTTTATTTTTAATTAAACACCCATTGCCATTCTCTGCAACTTGGGACTAATTATTTCTGACACTGGTAAAGGCAATGCTTGGACAAAGAAAGACATCTATGCAGCCATTATGCTGTTGCTGTGCACTGGTGGGCTCAAGTTTGAAAAAACTCTACATATGTGTCCTCATGGAGGCCCCTATGGTAGATATAACATGCTAATGTGCTAATGTGCAAATGCAACATACTAAAGTACCCTCTGAAGTGCCCTTCAATTGAAAAAACATGACTAAGTGCCCTTTAGAGTGCCCTTCCAGTGGACAACATGTGATGATAAAGTGCCCCTTGGAGTGGACAAATGTCCAAGACAACATGCTAAAGTGCCCTCCATGATACCCTTTCAGTTAACAAAAGGTGAAAAAGAGCCCTATAGAGTGCTCTTCCAGTGGAGAAAACAGGGTGTAGTTCCCTCTAAGGTGCCCTTCCAGTGGACTAAACAGGATGGAGTGCCCTCTAGAGTGCCCCTCCAGTGGAGAAGACATAATAAAGTGCCCAGAGTGTCTTTCCAATACATGATAAAGTGTCATTTAGGGTGCCCTTCAAGTGGAGAAAACATGATAAAATGCATCATGACTTTTGGCATGCTGGTGCCACACTGCATACAAGTGGTGCCCTATTTATTTATTTTTTGCCCCTGCCCTTTTGACAGCTTGACTCCACCGCTGCTGCTGTCCATACTCTCCACCTGACTATACTAACCACTGCCCAATCAAGTCTTTACCTAATGTAAACTCAGCAAGACCAGTGAGTCACCCACCGTCTTACAGGGTCCTCCTAACTGGTCCTGTTCTCATAAACCCAGAGCGGAGAGAGAGCAGTGTTTACAGAAACACAGGAGCGGCTCACCTCTGATCTGCCCTGTGATAGGGAGAAAAAGAAAAGACAGACAGAGAGAGAGAAGGACAGAGAGAAACAGAGAGGAAAGGAGACACCAGAGGTTACATGATTGCAGGACAAACTCATAAAAGTTCCATTAACCCGCGAGGAGTTAAAGAGGCCCTGTTTTCATCCAGCAGACAGCCATCACAAACAGAGCATCACCATAAACTGTATCCTCCTTCCCTACCCTCCATCTTTCTCTTGATCTCCACAGCTGTCGCTCCCACAGTCTCTCTATCTTGTTCTCCTTCATCCTTCCTTTCATTTTCTGTTTTTTTTTTTTTTTCTTTTTTTTTTTTTTTTTTTTTTTTTTTTTTTTTTTTTTTTTTTTCTTATTTTTTTTATT
>JAJHUR010088688.1:153627-181882 GCA_027495735.1 Lutjanus campechanus | reverse complement strand
TAACATTTTACTTATTTTTCACTTCCTAAGCACAGTTGACAAACAGATTCCCTATAACCTCTGCTCCTTCAGCTCTTCCTCCCTTGCTTTTCCTCCCCTCCTCCTCCTCCTCCTCTCCCTCAGCTGACCAAAACAGGACTCCCTCCTTACTCCCACTCCCCTCTTAATCTGGGTTTCTGGTCTGTGAGTCACAACCTGAAGACGCCACAGGTCTGTCAGCGTCAGTCTGTCTGTCTAATTAAATCGCTTCACCACTCATCCATGTCTATTCACCAACTGCTTTCATGTTCAGGCTGCTTTAAAGAGAAATATACATCGAAACTTGATTGTAGTCATTTTATTGAGTACATACTGTATATGATTGTCCTCTGATTGCACACATAATAATTAAACTGTTTGTGCTGTTGAAATAAAAGCTTATGCATGCACACATGTAAAGACAATTTGTTGCCTTAAGTGGTAATATGAGATTGCATTGTTTTCATTTTGTTGCCATCTTTGGTATTGAGCTCAGCATTGGCTCTACTCATCGCTGCACTTTCCAGAGGATTCACTGTAAATCCTTTTTTCTGGCACTTTCAGTCCTGCTTTCTACTGTTGCAGTATGCTAACTAAGTATCTCCTCTTTGATTGATTACCTGCAAACCACTGGGTTCGCCAGAGGGGAGACCCAAGTAACATCGGCTTTTCAGAACAATAAATGCAAATGTTATCTTGAACAGGATATCAGCTGAACTATAAATGTTTTATCAATAAGTAAATGGCAAAAGTAATAAGTGCAACTTTTTGATCCAAATAAAAAAAAAAAAATTACTTCAGGAGAGGGCTGCCCTCATAAAAGAACTTATCACAACGTTGCAGCCTTTATAATGTTATTAGCATGCAGGCAAACTCTCCTAAATTGGAAAAAGTCATAGCCTTCCAGGTATATATATTATGGTTAAGGAATGTCATACAGCACTAGAAAACCAGAGAAACTGGTTACTTTGTGGCTCTGCCAGTAAATTAGAGAAAATGTGGCCCCCCTTCCTCATCTACACTGAATCTGAGCTTTAAATCTCCTCATACCACCCTCTGTCAATCTTTTTTTCCCTTTCCTTGTTTTTGTAAAACACAAATATTTTGTGCATTGCATTACTTATCTATAAAACTGAAGAATAAAAATAACTGTAATTACTTTAATTGTCTTTGAGCGTTGTGTGTCTAACAATTTTACATGCAACAACTAATAGCTAAAAATACAATGAACATAAAGGGTTCTGCTGCTATAAAAAGATGATATAAGATTTTAGTACAACACAGATGCAGTATATCTGACCATATGGTACATCATATTAATAATCATGCATTTATGGAAAAATGAGGATTATTTTCTAATTGTTTACTATCTTCAGCCTCCTGCCACTCTGAATACAGACATGTGGCTGACCGTACCTCCACCTTGTCAATCACAACGGTTTTTATAGTTTTGGGGAGGTCTGCTCCTAGCCAAACAGTATGAGTGTTCTTTCAAATCATCCATTAAGGCACTAAGCACAAGCTCTTAGCTCCTCTTCTGATGCCCTCACTATCTGGTACCACTATCTCCTCTACTCCCTTTCCCATGGTGTAACCTTACCTCCCAAATTTATCTTGCATCAGCACACACACTCATACACACCACGCTGTTCCTGCTTGGTAGACACTTGTATCAAAACGCACATCTTTAGTATGAACTGCTCCATTGGGACATGATCATTTGCTAATCCCTGACCGCTGCTACGCCTGTCAAGCTTTCTGTTCACTCACTGCAGACTACATATGCATACAATTTACAATAATGGGAGCAGTTTATCACACAGACTTCTTTGTAATTTTTGAAACAATGGCCTTGATTTCAGACAGAGGTCGCTTACACAACACAGGCATGTCATTTTTAGCCACTAAATTTTTTCAATGACAACTGTCGCGGGCAGATTTTATCAGCTGTAGCTAACTATCTAGCTGAGCTAATGTTAGCTCTGTGATTTGGTTAAAAACGCTGTCTCTGGTTTACTTTTAAATGACTTTTAAATATTTAAAGAAACGATATCTTGCAAAAGGATTTGAGTTATGTACTTGATGGCTACATGCATTAAACTGCACAAAAAGACTGAGGCTAGAGCTACCAGGTCCCAGTCATGGAAATAGCCTTTTTATACAGTATATTGCACTGTAAAGCTATTTAGTCCAAAGTGTAATAAATGTAATTGTTAGTATATTCAAACAAAGTCAGTCAAGAACAGGACAGAGCTGCTAATGTTAGCCTAAATTTTCATAGCATTCAGGGCCAGTTTCCATACAGCAGGGGCTTTTTATCTTAATGTAAACAGTAACCCAACAAACTAATTAATTAGTTAACAGTGTTCTCCTTGGTTACTAGGATACACTAACAACTGCAGCTTAAGATACATCAAATAAACTCAGAACTTCTTGTTATGGGTTTTAGAAAGAAGTATCACTCTTTTCATTTACCACTGCCCAGTTCTTTGTTTGAGATGCATTTGCAAAAAAAACATTATAAAGCCATCCCATTAAACTTGACCAGCTTGTGCTGCATCCACAATGCTAGCAGGAAATGAAAGCTTGTTTAGCTCCATTTCATAGCTTAGCCTATGTGATCCTGAACTCTGCGTGCACTGGAACTTTTTCAACATAATGTTAATGTTCTGACTGCATTTTCATTTGCTTGGCAAAAGGAAGGACATAAAAGTTTTCAAAATACAAACTACTTGTGTTCATTAGCCATTATTGCTTATTGTCACCCTACTACATCCATGGTATCACCAAAAATTACCTAGATAGCTGGCTGAATGTGACTTAATATTCTCAACTTGATGAAACTATTCATAAAATCAATCTAACGTTTGATTGTATGGTCAGTTATAGTTATATACAAACTTGCTACCATAGCAACAGTGGCTACAGAACCTTAAACATCTTATAGTAGTGGCATGCCAGTACAGTCAGTTGAACCCTTGTCACATTAGAATTTCTTGTCAGAAAAAAACCTTTGGGTCCAGCTCTGTTTGCACTGTCCACATCTCCATCATGAGGTCACTATACATGACCCTCAATTCAGCCCCGAATACATTTGAAATAAGCTTTTCATGTTCAACCACCACAGCCATTGGTCAGCAGCAGTCAGTGGTGAGCAGGACGACTCAGCACTTCACCGTGAGCGCAGGCTGGGGGATGGGGAGGTTGGAGTCAGAAGGGCAGGGGGTTGGGAGATGGAGGAGCGGAGAGAAGGGGAAGCCCAGACGTGCCGATCCCCCAGGAGAGGACCAGTAGAGGCTGGGTGTGACGGTCATGGGACGGCAGCATAATGAGGATACATCACTGCAGCAATGAGGTGCTCTATCACAGACAAACACACCAACAGGCAGACATACAGCGGTAGACACACTCTGATTGTGCAGCCACATCACCAACGGCCCACACAGACATCACCATCAAACCGCTGAGCTGATCATGGCAGACGACGTCAAATAAGCCTCAATCTCGCTGGAAAACACAACATGCTGCATTTGGAGTGATGCAAGTTCAGTGTGACTGTGGGAACAGGCTTTTTCTTAAAGCCAACTCCACTCTGGAGTCTGTTTGATGATTCTCTGGGAAAGACGGGGCACAACTTTTCCTGTCGCCTTCAGCCACCGCCATCGTCGAGCAGTAAAGCGGCCGGCGTGCAGTAAAATAAAATGAGGTGTGGAGAGAATTGGACTGATCTGCAAAGCCATTGGCTGCCGAGAGGGTCGTAAAGTAATAACACTCCATCGTAAAACAAAGTGCTTATTAAATCATTTTAAACAATATCGCCAATGTGGTGTGCTCCATGAGCACAAAACAAAAAAAGATCTCATGGGGAAAGCAGCTGAACAACCAAATGAAATTTAATAAGTTGATCATCATCACAGTGCTGAGTAAGACTTTTGGGAGACCTTGGTGGCTGAGCTCCTCCCAGCACTATCAATAAAGTGACACTCGGCCATTATGTGGCCATTACTTGGACTTTAAGTGACAATGGCACATCAGAGGAGTGTAGCCTCCCCTGTAATACTAAACTAAACCAGAGGTTATTTCTTTATGGCAGTGGTGGAAACATACAAAAACTGCATGTGCTCATGCATCTGTACACACAGTGTATATACTGTATTATATAACAGCATGTCATATGTTGAATTTTCAACTTGAAAAAAATTAAACTCCAGGTTGGTGGCCTAGTGGGCATATATACACACAAACACACACATGCCCTACAGTCTGCAGGCATTTTTTCACATTTGTTGGCTGGTAAACTAAAACCCTCACTGATCTCCAGTGAACAGATTTCTACCACTATCAGTGCAGTAAAGGGTGGATACAGGAGTTGGACCTTCAGAGGACTGTGTGGGGAGGTTCTGTATGGATTTCTGCATCAGGAAAAGCAATGAGCACTGGCGATCCTAGACTCTGCAGGGCCTCAGGCAAAGATGCTCAATGAGGCCCCAGTAGCTGAACACAGATATAGATGCTGCATTTGGGCTTGTGAGAGGCATCTCTGCTGCCACCAACCTGCACAGGCCCGTTCAGTTAGTTGAATATAAGACTTTTGTGCTTTGTTTGGTTGTTCTAATGAAAGAAATGCCCAAACTAAGTGACACAAATAACATTTCACAGAGCTAACAGCTAATACAATGTAAATCATATTTGCCTGCATTTAATTAAAATAATACTTACTATCACATAGTACAACCTGTTGTGCATGTAAACTGATGTCAAAATATGTCACTGATGTAGGTAGCTAGTCACGGTTTCCTCCTCTGTTTCATTTATACATGCAAGGAGGCTGCACTGCTGGGAGTTCAATTGCATGTACACTTGCCCAAGAACTTTTTCATGGTCAGCCATGTTTTTTGTTCCCTCTGGGCATAGTGCACCTGGAACGCTTTGAGGTTGGAAATTGGTCTTTACAACTGGGAAATTGGGACTTCCAACTTTGTCTGTAATGCAACATTAGTTCAAGGAAAACTGCAATTCCTTCTTCCCATGTTCTCTTACTTTGATCATTGTACATTGCATTCATTTTTTCCTCGCACACTTATAACAATTTATTGTGCATTTCAAATTCAAATGCTTTTGTTTTAATAAAGATCACTCATGCATTATATTAGTTACATGAATGCCTCACAATACCGTATGGCCTACTGCATATTTCTGCAAAACAAAACAGATTCAAACTTTTGCTGCAAGCAGTCAAATCACTACCACAAAGGAATAAACCGCTGATCTTACTTCATATTTGGAGTTTCCCAAGAGGGATGACGTAGCATAAAAGGAATGTATCGACATTACTAGAAGCAAAGACCAAACAAAAGCAGCAAGTGACAAGATATTTGGATGTGAAATTGATGTGCAGCTGCTGTCCACATGACTGCTACTCATTTTAAAATTAGCACTGTATCGGATTCTTTGAATTTGCTGTTGTATGAAGACTTTGTTGTGCACTATCCCTCCGTCCACCCAGCATCCTGCTTGTGGTGTGCCTAGTAAAGACAAAACACCAAAATATTACTTTTGAAATAAAGTAATTGTATACTTTTTGATTTTTTTGTCTCCACTTCTCATTTAATGACCAATATACTCCACTACCAAAGCTGATAATTGTGTCTTATTGGAAGACACGTCTCTTAGAAATGAGCATAATTCAGTTTCCTCACGTGTGAATTTCAGTGTGAACCATCACAGTAACAAACAACATCAGTGTCAAATGGTCTTGGCATTTCCTGCTCCATCAATCACAGCAGAGGAACTGCTTCCACCTGGATTGAGGATGCTTTACAGGGTGCCTGCAAAGTGAAATATGAAGATGTCCAATTTGTGGAAACTGGAAAAAATATTGTGGTTACACACCCAGTCCATAAATCAACATTTTGCTTAAGGGTCATAATCCATAGAGCATGAGGCTAAACACCTGCATGCTCTTTGCTACTGTACATTGCTGAGGTTGGTTTCTTGTATACAGGTCTGGATTGCACACTGTCATACCATTTATAATTCATACCCAAATTACTTTTAATAACCTATTTTAATAAGAAAAGTGAAAAAACACAGGAATATTAAATCTGTCATCCATAACACACACCGATGTTCCCTTGTCCCTCTCTGTTTCACCTCTGTTCCTTTTGTGGTTCTTAAAAATCAATAATCAAATCCCAGTCTGAAATGCCCCTAAGTCTGAAAACTCTAATGATGGTAAAGAGGATAAAAAGGAGGTGGGATCAACACTCAGATCCAAATAAGATTCCCGCAGGACCCTGTTCAGGTTCACCACCCGTTACCCCAAAAGCTGTTTTACAAGAGGTGACACTCAAACCAACCCTATCCATGCCCTTCAATTTCAGTATAATTAATGAACAATCCAACTTCTCTGTTCTCAGCCTTAGAAATGAATATTTTCCTGTGCTCATATCTTGCATAAGAAATCTCATTGTGGTTTCTTAGTCTGTCACTTTAATGCCCTGCAGAACACTGACATCATTTAGTTGAAATCAAAAGACCACATTCTGGAATGTGTCACTCAAAGCCAAATTTCTGGGAGAAAAAAAGGAGATATAGAAGCTGAAATCATGACTCAAAAAAGGGGTCAAAGTGCATAATTTCAGTGTGAACAGTCCATCACTGTTGTGCTGAATTACAGCAACTGTCAAACATAGCTTTTGTCAAGGAAAATAAATTGTGTTCGGTGTGAGCCTCTGGGTTCATGTGAGGGCAAGACACACACAAATTGTGACCATCCAAATGGTATAAAGAGAAAGCTGCCAAGTCATGGCTCAAAAATCATATCTCTTTGTCAGTGCAGACAAATGATTGCATGCCAACAACAAAGGCGCTGCTGCCCGAAAAGCTTTAATATGCATGTTCTTGAAGGGTAGGACTTGCCAAAAAACTGTTTCCCCTTTCTCTCAGAATATAATAAATGTTACAGTGCCATTTCAAACCATTCATTCCTCTGCAACACATAAAGCTGACATTAAACCTCGAACAGTTCCACTTTCAAAATAAATGTAAAAGCAGTGATCATTTGATACATCATCCTCAGCTTAAAGCTGACCAAAGACAATAATCTAAAGTGGTGCTACAGGACCTGAACTACATAGGCCGTCTCTATATAAACAACGGGTTCATAACCTCAGTTGTTCTTAACTGAATTTCTCCATCTTGAAAACCAGTAAGAAATCTGAACAAATTTATATTGAATAAACTATGCTTCTGTGCAGTATGTTTTGTGGAGCTACTTGTATATGATCAAGACTGAGGGCTGCATTACTTTAGATTGATAATGGATAGCCAATTGATTAAATTGCCTTTTTTGTATACGCAAATGATTAATTATACAGAGATATTGATTTTCAATTTTTATTGAACGCTGAGCATTCACACATCAGTGTTTTAGAGTTTGGGAGGCTTTGGCAATTGATTGTAAAGCGTACAACTTTCTTTCAGAAAATAGCGACCTTAATAGAGAAAGACAAACAAATGCTCATACTCACCTCTTCAGTGCGGCAAAAGACTTTTGAGTGGCCACACACCTGCTTAAAATCTCCAGGAGCAGACCATACTGATAAGGAGGGGAGTACAGTATAGAGACAACACGGATTTGTGTGATAATGTTGGTTACTGTGTGTCACTGCTTCTCTTATATGAATTTGCAGTGTTCAGAATATTTATTTTAATATAAAATGAACATTTAAGTGTTGTATTTTTAATAAATATGTATTATTTTAGTGACTATGTTCCACCTACATGGTATTTTCCAACATACCTGCAGCAGGGATCTACAAAAGGCAGCTGGTTGTTTCATTCCGGTTTCGTATCGCCATGTCACGTACAGCAGTTAATAAAATGCCACAGTTTGAAGAAGCTGCCGCCAACATTCAGTCCCACACCATCTGCATGTGTAAGCATATATTTCTTTTAATTAACTACTTCTTCGTTTTCTGTTTGAATTCCCACTTTACATCAATAACCACATTAAATGAGGTGAAATTCCAACTTGTCGAAGAGTAAGTGGCTCATCCGACTGCCGAAATAGTGTTTTGGCGCCTATGAGATTTGGTGGTTGGCCTAAATAAATGCATTATTGGCCCAAAGAAATTGTAGTGTTGCTATAGTTAAAAGTCAATGGTTTTAGGTGGTTCAGGCAGTGTAACAACCACTTTTTCGGATGTGAAGGATAATCGTCCAGAAAAATCATTTCAAACACAGCGTGTACTGTATCTGCTCTGCATATGGCCTAGTTTGGTAAGTGATTAGTATTATTAGTACACAAATGAACATATCATTTTAAATGCGCAAATTTTAGTCACTATTTCGTTAAATCCTGCCCTCTCTTCGGTGTGTTGTTTGATGACAGAATCTTTGCTACAAAAACCCGACATTGTGAGTTTATTTGGATTAAATATTTTAATTTATAGTCCTGAAGGTAAACTAAAGCATAAATGCGCACAGAAACCCTGAGAAACATCTTCGGCGCCAGATGATTTGAACATCTAAAACGAGAGGATTTAAGAGGATCTTTTTTTACATCCTGAATACATCCTGCTCTGTTTTTCTTGCTCTTGTATGTGACATAAGCACGTAGCAGCCGGGCCAATTTTCCAGCTGCATATAGCTGTCTCCGGTGCACCGTAAATAAGGTTGATAAAGACGCCGCCGAAAACGACTTTCACGCGTCCCCCGATTGATTTAACGTGACCCCCGTTTCCAAATGATATTGGAAGCCTATTTAAACAGATGAAGGCTTAAATTGTCTAGCTTGTATGCGCATTAATCTCCCATTCATCATCATTACTGTGTGATTGGTCCGTCCACGCCTCCGCCAGCCCCTTGCGTTACGACAAGGGCCTGTAAATTAGGATGTAATCCAATTTAAACAGCGGCAGCAGCAGCCACAGATCCATTTGGTGTGTTTTTTTGAATCTGCTGCCGGTGGACAGCTGCACTGCACCGCCCCTATCAAAATGCTTTGTGCTAGTTCTGGGAGCTGGGGAGCCCTGAGCCAATTCGCACAAATAGGATCTTATAAGGCTGATGTAATTGGTGTTATGCGCGCAATCTATGAGCCCATCATATCTTGAATCTCAGTCATACGCAATCTTTCAGCGATTAAATGGCATGTTGATGCTGGATTAGGCCGCTGAGGATGAAGCAGTATCGTTTATGCAGTAAGAAGAAGAGATGGAGATCCATATGCGTGGCTGGCCAAATGTGGCAGTAATTTGCCTCACTTTAATGTGTCATTCTGGCACAGTGTGACGCGGGTTTAGAAGATGATCGTATAGTGCTGCTGCCGCTCCTGTGTAACCAAATGAAAATCAGCTCCAAGCTTTCCAGGCTGTTAAAAATAACCCGCTATGAAACCAGGATTTTGGACACACTGCGCCTTTTGAATATTCAGCTCCTCTGATCCGTTCGTCTTTATTTTATGGTGCGATTTTATTATGCACAAACCAAAGCCATTTTCCTGCATGACCCGTGTCCCTATCAGGCTTAAAGACACCGGCTGATAGTTTACATAAATCTGCCTTGTGGTTTCGCCCCGACCCGGGCGGCTTAAACGGTGTATTATTCCAAACATATGCATTTTAATCAGCTCGGTCACACTTACAAGAACTCCAGTTAATAAGGCCATCAATCAAACGCGTGTGCGGGAGGGAGTACTTGGGTGAGAGGGAGCGGTGTGTGTGAGTGCAATAGTGTCTGATTAGGATTAACCTTTTACCTCAGAAAGGATGAAAATCTAGTGACTCTGAGAGACATTGTTGTCTGGTTTCCCAATTTGGGCTCAGAGGTCATGTTCATAGAGGACAAAACTTGGAAATAGTCGAATGGAATAATTTTGTGCTTTAGGGCTGCAGTTAACAACATTTTCATTATAGATTAAACTGTCGATTATTTTCACGATCAATCACTTAATAATTTGTCAATGAAATATCAAAAAATGTGAAAAATGCTCACATAATCAAATAACTTCTTTTGTCCAACAAGTCAAGATTCTTTATCGACTATCATTAATGACAAAGAAAAGCAGAAAATCCATACATTTAAGAAGCCGAAACCAATAGATTCTCGTCATTTTTGCTTGGAAAATGACTGAAACAATGAATAAAATATCTACTTTTTATTTTTTAGTTTGAAAATAATCTTTACAACCAATCAAAACGGACAGTCCAATTTCCTCCCTCGTTGTTCCAATTTCAGAAATGTGATAAGTTAAAATATTTAATTCCTCCTTTTGCTGGGGACCATCCTACAACCCACTCTAGGATCCCTGTTGGTCCCCGGACCCTAGGTTGAAAACCACCCGGCTATTCGATTATCCTTGCAGTTCTAATATGCTTTGCTAATTGTTCGTTAGTATCGTAATGCTGGAGGATCGTGTTTAATCTGAAAAATAATTTTTCTAAAAAAGTTAACAGATTATAGCTACAATGACTCAACTAACCAATATTCTGCTAAGTGGACTGTAAGGTCCACGCTAAATGCCAGACATATCTCCGCAGATTACTGCAATAGCTTGTGATATCTTCCATCTAAAACGCTAAAAAAAAAAAAAAACCTTTTAAAATGTGATTTGTGTGTCTCTCTGCGGGCCGCAGCACCTCACCAATCCTATTATGCTCAGAAAACTCTTTTAATTTGCGCAGCCCCGCCGGTCAAATGCGGCCAATTAAAGATCCCGCTGATTGGTGGCGGTCGGGCCTCTCTGAAATCATCGATCTCTTTGCATTTCCAATATCTTCAGACAACTAATTCTGTCGTGTCTATTAAGTGGTCGGAGAGAAAATATGAGGAGCGTTAACGGAGCCCGGGGACCACTTAGCTGTCACGGTCAATCTAGCGGTCCCATCAGGAGATATGGGGGAGCGCACTGGTGTTTTTGACACCGAGCACTTGAGAACAAAATTAGTGTTATTATTGCAGGGGGGTGGAACAATTGTGAGCGTAAACCCCTTAACAGATGACATAAAATGACCTGAAGGGCGGAAAACTTGTTTGATTCTGATTTTATTCAGCTGTCTTGGATTAAAGTAACATTTAGGTCGTTTTAAAAAAAAATGAATTAAAATTTTGTGTCTGTCTTCTGGCTATTGGTCATATAAAGCTTCTACAATGAGCTTTCACTGGTTAAACAGGCTTAATGTATTACTGATGACTATATATGAACTATATAAGGAAACGAGACCATCAGCGAGATGATTCGGTGTTTCTGTGTTGTTGTTCTTAATGACTGCCAGCGGGTCGCATTTTCCTTGAAATTTTATTTTTGACGTTGTAATCTGTGGTTTTGACCTCCAAAATGAACTCAATATTAGAGTCCCTTGTAGTAGCTTTAAATACATCATAAAGGTGTTTAGAAGACACACACTCCATTGCTCCATTGATTCTTTGACAGTGTTTATTGCAAATTAGACGTTGAGGACAACCCAGCCAAAAACAAATAAAATAAACAACAACAAAAAAATAATAATTAAAAAGTCACTTGTTAGTCCATGTTATCCACAAAATCCCACCTAAACTGGTGCCACTGCAGCAGTGCAAAGCGAGAAAAAAATATTTTAAAAGAGGCCTATAGGCATATATTAATCACATTTTCATCAGATTTAGGTACTGGCTCTCTTAAAGGAAGAAAACTAAAATAGTGTTTAAAAATGTCTACTATTTTTTTCCCCACTGTGATTGTCCCCCCTCTGTCTGTCCATCCTCTTCTTCTTCTCTTCCCCCCTCCTCGTCAAACCGTGCGGGCTGCTGTAGTAATCCGTTCCCCTGGCGCCTTGTTACCTTTTGGCAGTAACGATCCCTTCCTGGTATTATCATTAATTCAACACTCAAAATTCACCGGGTCGTACATATACATCACTTACTAATTTTTTTTTTTTTTTTTTTTTTTAACCAGCTCTGCACATTTCGGCCCGGGCCGCCGCCGTGGAGGGAGGGAGGGCCCCGGTGTGGAGAGCTGCTTTCTAATGAGACGGCGGCCGCAGTCTGTTAACAAATCCCCTTGTTAAAAAAGAAAGATGGAAAGCATCATTCTCGCGTAACTAACAATACATGTAGGTCGATTTGGACGCCTAAAGAGACGACAAGTAATGATAAAAACCTTAACGCCATCATCCATCCCGTACTCCCCTCCTCTTTCTCACACACGTCAAATTAATCTTCTAAAAATCAAATCTGCTTTTGTGTCCATGCCGTCATATTTCAGCCCACTGTCCTGCCTCTGCGATGGGATTATTATTTTTTCCGTTGTGCGTCACATAGCTGAAGATCTGGCTAATTATCTTGGCCCAAGTTGAAGCTGCTTTCACTGCTTACCTCTTCATGCTGTTTCAGTCCTGATCATATAATATGTTAGGTTAAAAAGCTTATGGTAAAGGCTTATACAGAAGAAGAGTTTGTTTTTATCTGGTCAGAGGCACTTCTTCCCTCTGGTCTAATGTCACAGATGAGGATTTGCTGAGAACTGATGGTGTAAAAGTGACAAAAGCGTCAGTCCTGCTTGTTGGGGAGCAAGTGAAGTCCGAGGCGGAGGGCCTGGTGGAGAGACCGTTGGATTGACTGGAGTGACAGGCCAGGCAGGAGCAGGGGCTCCCGCCGGGACCGAGGCCGTGGGTCGGGCCCGGGTACAGGGACGGGTGTCTGAAGGCGCACAGGAGTTCCGGCCTCTGATAGGGATGTGACAGCATCCTGAAGCTGTCGAGGGAGCGCAGAGGGTTGGAGAAAGGGGTGGCGGCCGGAGCCGAGCCCGCTCCGACGCCCAGGTGGGAGTAATAAGGTAGCGGCAGGTGGGAGGGAAAAGGGTAGGGCAGGTTCCCCGTGGCCGCAGCGTGGCTCATCATGTAGGTGTAGAAGGCCGGGTCGGCGGGGTGAGGCCACGTCATGGCGAGACGCTGGCGTTTGTCTTTCATCCTGCGGTTCTGAAACCACACCTGGGAAAGAGACACACCGGGTCAAATATTAACCACAACCACCCACTGGCTCAGACACAAAACACAATAACATAGGCAGATATGTAGCTCGTACAGTTTCTCCGTTACGCACCAATATGAATTTGGGTTACAGCGAGTTTTTGCATTTGATTTTGTCTGGGGATTCCATTGAATTTTACAGCTGTTCTTGTGCCAACTGAAAAAAATGAAAAAAAGAAAAGAAAAAGAAAACAACAATAAACCATTGAAAAAAAAAATAAAAAATTAGGCCTGCCACTAAGGCTGCAGGTTATTGGCCTTTCTGTACATTTGGTTAGGAGCTATTCTTGGTCATTGAATTAGTTAATTGCCAACTATTGTGATACTTGATTAATTGCTTTTAGCCATTTTTAAAAATAAAAATCTCCAAATTCTTTGATTTCAGCTTCTTAAATGTGAAAATACATTTGAGGACATCATCTTGTGCAGTCATCAACATTTTCACCATTTTCTGGCATTTTATGAACCAAACAATTAATCGATTTATCGAGAAAGGTATCGACAGATTCATCGATAATGAAAATAATCATTGTTGCAGCCCTACTACTCTTTGTTGTTGTTGTTGTTGTTGTTGTTGTTGTTGTTGTTGTTTTGGTTTGTGTGTGTATGTTTTGAATTAAAAGACCTTTCGGAAGTAGTCATTGCAAAGTAGAACCAATAGGATCTGTCCCAGCTTTTCTTGACTGTTGAGTCAAATTCCTGTTTTTGCTCTGGAGCACAGCAAAATAATGAGAAAATAAGGTAATACAGGTGGATTCAGGGTCTCTGTAGATACAGACAATGCCACACACTTCTAGTGGGTGAGAAGTGATTATTGAAAGAGATTGTTTAAATGAGTCTATAGGCCATTGTTTGTTAGTTTTGTTTGTTTGTTTTTTTGAGGAAGATGTTGCATCTTATGCATAAAAAGCAGGCCCCCAGTGACTGGTTAGTCTGCAGGTTATTGGCCTTTCTCTTCATTTGGTCTGGAGTTATTCTTTGTCTTTGTCTTACTTTATGTGGTGTATTTTTGCAATATTTGCTGTAGGCTATATATAAAATGACCTTCCGGAATCAGTACTCGATTTTTTACAGACCAGTATAAATACAAACTCTCAAACTATGAGCTTGTATTCCGCAGCTGGAGGCCTGATTCAGCTCTGCTCCTCTCTTCTCTCTCTCTCTCTCTCTCTCACCTTGATTGTGGTCTCAGGTAGATTCAAGGCGGCCGCCAGTTCGCATCTCCGCGGCCTGGACACGTAGTTCTCCCGGTAAAACTCTTTCTCCAGCCGTGCGATCTGCTCCCGGGTGAACGCTGTCCGGTACCGACGAATCTGGTCCGCTGAATAGGACAGAGAGCCCTGACCTGGGACAGTCGTAACCGAGTCAGCACCAGTCTCAGTAGGGTGACCCGGAGAATCCACATTTCGACCTGAATCAGTGTTCATAATGATTAATCATATATAACTGACATACAGTTAAAAGAATAATTTAAATTGAACAAAACCACATTAGAACGTTTTATTTATTTCATTCGTTTCAATATTTTCCTAAGAGGAGGGATAATCATCGTTTTAGCTGCACTTTTTCATTTTTATTATTTAAGGCCCTTCCTGACATGTAGCCTCACAAAGACTTTTAAAAAATATCTACTAATATTTTTTATTGCTCATATTATTTTCCAGAGAAAATATGAATATAAAGAATCATCATTTTAGTTGGCTAAAAATATGAATAATGAGGATTTATTGTTGTCATTTGTTTGTCTTCTTGCTATCCTTTTGTTTTATTTATTTATTTTTTCTTTATTCATTTCTCAGGGACCGTGCATATGAGTAAACATTACTGTAAATATGCCAGAATTAGCCAAAGGGCTAGTTTTCATTTGTGGTCCCTAGCCAGATGTAAATCAATATACCAATGCTTTGTGAAACACAAAGCAACTACAAATTATTTATTTTTTCTATTAATATTTATATTTACATATCATTTCTGTATAGGATGTAACACACTAGCAGCAAAGAGTCATAGGTCTTTCTTAAAAGATGCAGGATATACACACTAATCCTCATGTGTAGTGGCTTTCTCTTTACATTTTTGCTTGTGGTTTACATAAAATCCGACAGTCTACTCATGCAGCACTAAATATACATATAGGCTATAGGCTGATTTGCTGTACGACTGACTCAAACTCAGAGGGGAAAATGCCTGGTTAGATTGTGGGTGTCACCTCAGCGTGTTTCCAGCCACACTGGTCACTTGACAGAACAGCTGTGCAGCGCCGGCTGCACTCTGCATTACTGCATTTTTCTGTTATTGATGCTAATCTATAAGCCTATATTTAATTTTGATTCATTCATTTTTTGTTAATGTTTGGGTGTATGTTGACATTTCTGAATGGCTTAATCCACGTTGGCATTTAATCAACTTCACCATGCAGTGACAGAAAACCCGCAGTGGCATGCAGCTCCCTCTCAAACCTACCTTTAGCTGTGGGGTAGTCCATGCTTTCAGGCGTGCAGCTGACATCAATTTCCTCGTAGAAGTCCGACTCGGTGTCTGAGCTGCTCCCGTCTTTGTGGTGATGATCACTCCGGTGCCTCTCTCCCGAGGAAGACGTACCAACCGGCCTCATATCAGCGCACAAATTCCTTCGTGCGCTCTCCTCCATCACCACCTCCGTCCTGTCCCGGGAGTAGGGCGCAGCGTCGGGGCTCAGACAGCTCCTGTGGCCCGGCTTCCCCTGCGCTTCTCGCACGGGGCTCCCGATGGCTTCCGTCAAATTGGAGCGGCTCTTGCCAAGCTGACCTCCCTCCGCCAGCATCACCATCTCCTCTCTGTTTTCCATCACAGGCACGACTTAAAAAACCAAGACTTCGCGGGAGAGTGCGAGCCGTCAAAACCAAGGCGATGATTTTCAGGTTGGAGGGGTGTGTGTAGTGATGGTGGAGGGTGGGTGGGGGGATTGAGTCCCAAGGAGGAGAAGGAGAGGCTTCTGGAAAAAAGAAGGGGATGCAATCCGGTCTGACCCTGAGAGAAGAGCGCTCCAGAGTGCGCAGAGGGAGCTCTGGGAGGGATCACCATTTACCCTCTCTCTCTCTCTCTTTCTCCTGTAGAGCTGTCATTCTTAATAGGCCCGTCGTCATGATGGTCCCCCCTCTGATGACGACACGCATTGATTGGATATGGGTAAACAGACGGAGGGACGGTGGCAGCGTCTAGATGGAGGTGGGGGTGTCAGTCGGGGGGCACAAGAAGCAGCTACGAAAAAACAAAGCATCTATCTATCTATCTATCTATCTATCTATCTATCTATCTATCTATCTATCTACAAAACAGAAAAAAAAACCCACCAATAAAATAACATTTTCAGTTCACTCTTTATATGGAACCATTTAAAATAATTTAAATACGTTTAATCCTCAGTGATTGTAACTAGGTTGTAATTACTGCAGTGCAGATACTTAGTCTATTTTAATCATAAAAAATAATTTTATGAACATCAATCAAAATGAATTATTTGCTTGCATTTTAGCGCCACCCTCCTCCGTCTCCTCTCTCTTTAGTGCCTCTCTCATCTCCACCTAAAGTGGAGTCAAGTAAAGTCCTCAAAGGTCAAGTCATGTGGTCAGAGTTTAGATAAGAGACCATTTGACATGAAGCCTGACAGCTTGACAGCCTGGACTAGAACAAGTCATCATTTCAGCCTCTTAAAGCCTGCTGTTATCATGTATGTAAACATATGTGTGGCCTATATTTTAAATTAATATTCATTTAGCAAGAAATCAGAAATGTGCCTTTGTCTCACTCACCTTCAACATTCAAACAGTAAAAATATAACTTCATGGTGAGCAGCTGTTGCCAAGGCTTCAAACAAGAAGAGTAAGAGCTCTCACTGGTGGAAAGGACATTTACTCAATATTTTAGTTTTTTTTTTAGGTAGGTGCACTTGACTTGAGTATTTCCACTTCCACCCCACTACATTTCATAGGCAAATATTGTACTTTTTAGGAGTCAATTAAAGTGATAAGAATGTGGGGCAGGTATATAGGAGCATGTCGTTTCTGCTTGTGTATTTTTAGTCACTATAATACATAGACTGATTATGTTAATGTCCATATTATTTATAGTTATTGTATATTATATTGTATATCTACAGTTTATATTTATTATATTGTGAGTGATGACTGAATAAAAATACAACTAATACTACTAGTTACTTTACAGATTAATATTTTACTTATCTTTAGGTTTTTTTAAAAAACTTATTTGCTTAATTTTGTCTTCTCGTCCTCTCCCATTAATTGTCTCACAGTCCCTCAGATTTGGCCTGATGAAGGGCCCCAACACTTGGCACCTCCTCAACCAGTTAGACCAGTAAAATGCTACTTATACGTTGATGAATTATTATTAACAATTTGTCAGAATCATCAGTTACAGGGGACATTTTACTGCAGAACTTTTACCTTTACTTCTGATGCTTTAAGTATGTTATAGTAGGATTTACAAGAGGGAAATTTTACTTGTACTTGACTATTTTTGTACGATTGTACTTTCACTTGAGTAAAGTATCTGAATACTGCTTCCACCACTGTTTCTGTAGGGAAAAGAGGTTGACTCTCCCTGGGATCCCAGGTTGAATGCGAATTTTGCACAGTTGTAGTTTATATAGTCTCATTATATGCTTGATGTTTAGGATACAATGCACTGAATGTAGATTTTATTCAATATCCTTAATCACTATATGTAGGGGCTATAACTGAGGGAAAAAATGTGAGCTCATTATCAATGTACTTTAGTGTTAGTATTTTGAAGACATGGCACCTGATAACTCACCTTAACACATGGCTTAAAATATTGTATTGCCAGGCATATTGCTTCACTTAGTCCTCAGATATTTAATCTGCAGTAAGCAGTGTTTCCAGTTGTGTTGGGCAGTGGCATCATATGACAAGGTCATGAAGCCACTCGAAATAGACTTTTGTCAGATTTTTGATCAGACTGGAGATCAGCGGCTGTAGGGTATGGTGGTATACTTGGACGGCCATGATGTGCGGGGAGGTGGAGTCATGTGGTCTTCAAAGAGAGGAGAGGGAGGCAGACTGTGGAGCTCTAGCAGCCTCCGCTGTCCTTGTGCGCCCTCGCCTGTCCGAATGAGGGAAAAGGCCCCGGCGGCGGCCGCCCCCTCCCTCCCCCTCGGCCCCCAGCCCGCCAGCTGAGGAGTGAGTGAGAGAAATTCCTTTGGCTTTCTCCCTCGACTCTTTCATCTGGCCAGCAAAGGAAAAAAGTAACACCCCCCTCACCCTGTCTCCCTCTCTTTCTCCCCCCACTCTCTGAGGATTTGATGCTGCTGCTTTTGAGAGTTTGTGAAATTGGAAAAAGTCTATCTATCTATCTATCTATCTATCTATCTATCTATCTATCTATCTATCTATCTATCTATCTATCTATACTGTAAAAAACATACAGGAATTTAGAGTAATCAAATAAACTTTTCAAAGTGACTTATTTTCATGAGTTTTATTTGTTCAAGTTAGTTAACTAATTAATTAATTAAACTTAAACTATCTTCTATTCATGTTCAGACTACTTGAGAACATCTGAACTTAATATCTCATTTAACATATGCTCTCCAGTACAACTGAAATAACATCAAGTTTATGTACCTAGAAAAGTTTATTTGTTTGTAATCATTACAAAAATAAATTCAGCCAACTTAAAATTGTAAGGCACTAAAAACACTATTTTTTTTAAGTTTAAACAAATACTTTGATTTTACAGTGTAGTAAACTCTGGTTGTACTTAAATACTTACAACATGAGTTTTAGTTCTGGAGACAGACCAGTCAGTCTGCAAATCGTTAATGAAGAACAACAAACTAATGGATAACTGAACCACTGAAGGAGTGAAGGAGCCTCTGTCGATCCATAAATATCTTCTTGAGTCAGAAGGGAAAAGGCAAACTGAACTTGTTTCATTCCGGTCTGGCAAAAGTTAGTCAGCTAACGTGACTTACAGTAAGGAGCTGGTCATTTGTATTTCCTATACTAGGTTAGTTAAAATACGTACATATGAACTGATGAATGAGGCTTTTATATGGACATGTTTTGTATTCAATATTTAGAGC
The DNA here is from genome assembly GCA_027495735.1 of Lutjanus campechanus. Taxonomy (NCBI): domain Eukaryota; kingdom Metazoa; phylum Chordata; class Actinopteri; order Lutjaniformes; family Lutjanidae; genus Lutjanus; species Lutjanus campechanus. The sequence continues at coordinate 162,748 of JAJHUR010088688.1, read as the reverse complement.
AGGTTGTATATTAACATGTACCCACAGGCTATTTGGCTGCTGATTTTAACGTCCCCTTGTTTGTAGAGACTGGTCTGGTTTATTGTTTTTCTTTGCTTTCAAAATCAAGATGTGTTACCGTGTAGTGTTTTAGTGAGGCGTCCAAAGATGGCAAAGGTCCCATTGTTGTCTTACTTACCGAGTTATGCAATGGGCCTTGGCCTGGGCAGATGAGATCTTGTGATCATCCGGAGATAACACTCAGAAAAGGCGTTTGCGCAATCGATGAATGACCTTGTGGGTTTACAGTAGTGTCAGTTATATAGTGTGTGTTTTAGATAGTGAAGGACAGTGGATGGGTTTGGAGAGTTTGCTGATTGTGGAACCCTTTTTTCGAATAAGCACATGCTTCACAGCCAGAGGTGGCAAACGTACACGCATTCTCTACTCAAGTAGCCTACGGATATTTGTATTTTAAAAAAGTGTATTGATTCAACGTCTTAACTCGAATAAGAGTGAAAAAGTACCGACTCAAGGTATAAAAGAAAAAAAAATAGCCCTCTGAAGGACATTTGTACCAGATGTTTCTGTGCAAAACTAACTGAACCTCACCTTTTCTCCCCGGTCGTGTCTCCCTCTCTTGTCTCTTGTTACGTCTTTTACATCGTTTTCGTCTTTTTACGTCTGCTGTTGGCTATGTGAGATGCACGGATGAAAACACCAACATTTCTGTGTGTTTCCCTTTAGGCTTAAATCAGTCTTGATGTTGGGAAGGCGGTGCGCAATGATGCAAAATAAATATTAATCAACAATTCCCCTCAAATGCGTCAAAACTAAAGTAACGAGCCTATTTTGAAAATGGAAGGAGTAGAAAGTACAGTTATTCGTGTTAAAAAGTAGGGAATACAAGTAAAGTTGTCAGAAAAATAAATACACAAGTAAAGTACAGGTACCTGAAAATTCTAGTAACGAAGTACAAATAGTTCGCTACTCCTCACCCCTGCTCACAGTTATTTCTAATACACATGTGGTTCAAATCAAGGAAAATAAGAGTGTTTTTTTTGTTGTTGTTGTTGTTTTTTAAAAAAAAAAAAAGTTTCCTTGGTCTAAATCGTGCACATTCTTGGTGGCAGAAGTGCAGGAGACTGGCCCGCAGTCACGGCTCTGCTTCAGTGTCTAGTTTTGCAGGGGAGATCAAAGGGGGGGAGCGCCCCCCGCGGCAGACACTGCAGAATGCGCCCCTCAGTTTTACTAGCCAGCCCAACTTGAACTTGACCATGGAGCCTGCGCAGTACGCATGTAATCCAATCCATGGCCTTGGTGTGCAGACCTGCCAGAATATTTGCTTTTTGGCACAAAAAGTGTTTCAGTGTGCGATAGAAAAGCGCATGAATGGGTTTGCTGGCTGTTCAGTGGCTGAGGTGCACCGCGTTTCACACAAGGAGTCAAAACCTGGAAGAAAATGCCATCTAACCTCTCCTTCATTATCACGGCCCCTCCCGTCTCCGTTGCTTCAACTTGGCCTTGAAACAGGATGACGCAGCTACCAGAGAGTTAACTCGCTGACCTTGGAGCGAAACATGTCCTGATGACTATACAGCTGGAAATCTGTGCGCTGTAAGACCCGCTTTTATCGTTCTTCCCTGCTCCATCCATCCTGCTGCAAACCCTATTACACGAAGGGCTTAGCAAGCCATTGAGATCAGGCCTGTGTTACCCCATTAAAGGGGAAAACATCATGGGGTATGGCTTACCACCAATTCAGCAGTAGCAAGGCAACACACCAGGTGCAAAGCCCCGACGTTTCACAAGAGTGCATGTAATTCTTTCGACTGCTCGGTGCGTCCCTGGCATCTCTGAGAGAGGTGATATTTATAAGTCAGTCTGGTTGCAAATGGGTTTTATTTTTAGAGAGTGTGTCTGTCATCAGTTTCAGTCTGTGTACCACTGGTTTCTGAACAGTTTTGGCTGCTAATAATGGACGCTTGGCCATGCAGATGCAGATTCTCTTTTCGTATTTCTAGAACAGTCCTCCAATTTCAGGTGTATTGCGATGAGTGCAGTTCAGGTGCTGATGTTGTGTGGGCGTAATGTGAAGTTCAGACTGGCTTCCAACTGATTTGCATGTGACTGTCATGCAGCGTGATACAGACAGGCCCGACAAAAGGACTGAACTGAATCAAATGTTTTTCTTTGTTTCATATCGACCGTTTACTTACAGTATTTGACTCGTAAATATCACGCGGGAAACGGAGGCTAACCTGAGAGTTTTATTTTTGGATAAGTTTGCATATTGGTCACGATATTGTGTAAGTCCGTTTCTTTAATAAGATACTTCATGAACGAATAAATCAGAACACAGACGTAATTTATATTAAAAAAATGAAGTAAAACAGACTTCACATATTTATTAAGAACTTATAAAAACATAAAGCTGCGTTTTATGTTTTTAAAGTAATTAAATTAAAACAAGTCATGCGAAGAGTGTATATTATGTTTAAAAAAAAAAAAAAGATTTCTTGTTTTATTCTGCCTTAAAACATTTTGACAGCCAATCAAAATTCAAAATGAATAAGTTTTTATTTCCACTTCAATTATTTACACTATTTATCACTTGCATATTTTGAAGATTGATCTGTTAGCTGGACAGCTGCTAATTAACTTTTTGCGACTATTTTCGTTGTGTTTTGAGTGCTTCTCTAAAACAGACGAAAAAACAAAGGGAAATTGAACTCGCTACAGCATCTGCATGCAAATATGCAAACTGCACCATGCATTCACTGTAAAAACAGTATTTGTTCTTCAATAAAACAACAAAACTGAAGTACATATTTAAAGTTGGTTAAAGTCGCATGATATTCAGGCAAATTTAAATTTCTAGCTTTTTTTTAATAGCTTATTTGTGGTGCGCATGACTACTAAAACTAGAATATAGTCTTTCATTTCGGCCTTTGTGTTGGATGCAAAAAACAAAAGGCCAAAATGGCAGATTATCAAATGATCAATAACAGAGAATAGGCCTATAACGGCAATGATGATGATAATAATAATAATAATAATAATAATAATAATAATAATAATGTGATGATGATGATAATGCGAACTGCCTGATGCCTGATTTTAAGTGCACTTTCTCCAGAGAATAAATAAAAGTACTTATAAAAGTAAATTATGTATTTTCCCCGCCTGGTTATCTGTAAAGAGGCAGGGTCAGAATGTCACACAGACTTCTGCCAGAATGATGAAATTTCAAAAGTAGCAGCTATATTCCCCCTCGCAGTCTCCTCCGCCATCCGTGCAGTTACAATCCAAAACACAACAGATGTGTAACCACCGGCTGAAACAAACTGCAGCCCTTTATATTTTGAGAAATTCCTGTATGCCAATAAATGATTTCCCATGTAGCTCAGACTGTAGCTTTAGCAGGCTGTTAACGCAACATTTAAGACTTTTGCTGCAGGAGAGACAGGCTGAAACGTACAACGAGCGTGTCAGTAAAAAAAAAAAGCACACATCAGGAACACCTTGTGAGAGAAACTTCCCAGTTAACCGTAGACCTTAAGGTGGCTTCCTGCGTGTGGGTCCGAGAATGAAGTGGGTCAGTTTTTCTTGTTATTTTTACGCAATCCTTCATAATCACACCGCAGGCGAGCGTCCAGAAAATATGGAAAAGTCAAGTGTGTGACCGCCCTGTGGTTCACTGCTCTGACCACAGAAACATATTGGTTGTTATGTTTTGACAACTTTGTGACAGCCGTCTGCTTTAAACACGTGTCACCAACACGAAGTTTGACTACATGTACTTCGTCTTTGCAGCCCGTTTTTATAACACAATTTATGCCATTAAAGATAGAAATTTACAGCCGAGCATAACTTTATATGGACCTTTCCCTACTTTACCCATGCAGGCTTCAGGCGCTCAGGCCGTGGAATAAATGCGCTCTTTCTCTCTGGCGCTGCGTAATTTGGATGCCAGTACAAACAGGGGGGTTGAACCTTGATAATGACCTCAGAGAAAAGCCTCCAGGCTGTTCTGCCAAGTCACAGAGTCCCAGGAACCTCCAGGGATCCTTCCGATAGATCAACTAGGGGGGTCCATATCAAAACGAAGAATATTTAAAACTCACTAATGTTTTGTTCTCTCACCTGGAGCTTATGTAAAATAGTATTTAACCACCATTCAATATAATTATTGCTATTTAAATATTCACGCTGACAATTGAATAAGAATTCAGAGTCAAATCAGTTAAGAATAGGCCTATATGTTTCTATGGGTCCCTGGGACACAATGTCTATGTATAACTCCATGGTGAGATGTGCGTCTATTTGGCGGGACAATGTGTGCGCCGCTCGTGAGTGTGTGTGTTCATTGTACCTTGGGATGTCTCATGTCTGGGCTGACCACATGTGCGCGCCAACGGCCACCTTGGCGATGGTGCAAGGTTGTTGTGATTGATTAAAATGATTTAAATATGAACAGAACATCAAGTTTTTCTGAATTGCGGAATATATATTAAAAACAAGAGGCCTGATATGGTGGCTGTAAGACTGACAGTGCATGTAAAATGTAACATGACAACTACAGCGTAACGAACGGTTAATGATTAACGAATTTGTGTTTATTTTGAAGCTTGACGTGCTGAAGAAAACGCCACAGGGCAATGCGCAACAGGCTAGGCCTTGTACAGTTACACAATGACTCACAAGTTGTTGCTGCATGTTGCTGCTGAATGATTTCATTACTTAAACTTTTTTTGAGTGATAATGTCAGGACACATTTAGGCTACCGTGTGATCATCGTTTGAACCATCAGCCAGATATTTCAGCCAATATTTCACGGAAAACAGTGACGTAACGCAAATAATAAGATTTAATTTATGAGGAAAATTGCATAGAATCACGCTTGATTTGAATAATTCTAAACGAGAGAAACTGTGCATGTAATTTTTAAAAAATACCTTAAATAAAGAGTCATTTGAACCTGTGTTTCCAGTGCAAATGCAAGAAGGAAGATATGTCGTACTTTGAACCTAGGAGACAAACAGTAGCCTACTGTGTTTTATAATCTCGCATTTTTACGCTATTAACGCTCACCTGTTGTCATAAGTAACTATAATAAGCGATATACGCCTATGTTTTAAATGCGCGCCATTACTGTGCTATTCCTTTTTTACAAAAATGCATTCATTCATTATTTGTTTCTTTTATTTGGATTAAAGACACTCCTCCATCAAATGACTTTAAAAAAGGAAGAAAAAAAACAGTCCCTCGTAGTTCCACTGCATTCAGCAGAAATGATGCACCTCCCCCACAGAAAAACATAAAGTGCATTTCTTCATTTTTGTTGAGACAACACACACCACCTTTCAATCTTGGTTGTTGTTAAGTAAAACAGGCTTTAATGCATCATTGTTTGCTCTCTTCGGCACTTTTTTTTTTTTTTGGTTTCAAGTTCCTCAGTATTGTTTTTTCACTTCTAGTAGGCCTACTATACAAAGCCCGTATAAATCCTGGGGGAAAAAAACTGAATTGTATATGATCAATGCTTATAGTTAAGAATTTTTGGCTTTGAAATCTGGTAGTTAGTAATATATTGTATATTCGTGCCTTTTGCGTGTATTTTAAAATAATTTGATATGTTATTTACGTTTGTAATGTTGGGATTTACTACGTGGTATTTTAGATTCAAAGGAAACAGATGAGTCCGAGGAAGCTTTTTTTTTTTTTTTTTAATAATTTACATAAACATCACACATCTATAGGCTGGAAAGCAGACGTCTGCATCAGTGTTTTACGCACTTGAGTGGCAGCTCCTGTTCTGTTTGGTTGATCTGTCTCCTCTAGTAGTAGTAGTCTTCAAATAAACCAAAACTCATGCTGCTGGATTTGTGAAAGTCTGCAAACAAATCCAGCGAAAGATCCATTTCCTTCAACACACAATAGACGGAGAGCCACTGGTCATAAACACAAACCAGCAGACCAGACACACACACACGTCTATCCCGTCCCAACATCATTTTCACACGTATGTGCCAAAAAACACCTCCAAAAGATCTACACATAAAAAACAGCAGCATTCCTTTTATATCTCCAACGCTGGGATACACCACTACATGCCACCCATGAGAAGCGGGTACAGACTAGTTCGTGAGAATAAACGGAGGAGAAAACAAAATGATAGTAAAAGTTAATGTCCTCCAATAGCTTTCATTGGGACAGGAATTCTCACCCCTCTTCCGCTCTTTTCAAGCGCTCAGACGGTCCCTTCAAAGTGTGAATAGCCCGACAGGCTGGACGGCTAGACAGCAACTTTCAACTTGACCTTGGCCTCCAGCCGCGTCTGCCTCCGATGTAAAAACACCACGCTCTGCCAAGTGGAGAGCTGTTTTCTGTCTTTGCATATTGTAAACATGTCGGACGTGGAGTGTCTGCAATATTCACCTCAAATCATGACGTTGCATCCGATTTCCCTTATTTCTAGCTGAAATTAGAGTGGACATGTTTAAAGGAGGGGCCTGTCTCTGACTGTTTCTATAAATATGTGCATGCATAAATGAAATGACTTGGAATATGTCGACTCTCATACCTTTCTAAAGCATTTCTACACCCCATACTGAATGCGCCTGTTTTGTAAATAGTACGGCCGGACTGCATGTAGCGCGTCTTGGTCGACCACTGTATGTTTATTTCCTTGTTTATCATGTGAAACATTGGAATATATCATACCTTAAAACTAAGTAATTATAAATAGAATTCTCTTTTAGTAAATGGCCGGGAAGTGATACCCAGTTCCTCTGAAGAGGCAGACAAAGGCTGGTCAGTGTGCGTGCGTAAAGGCCGTAAGGCTATGCATATTAGTCATATGTAGATCGTTGAGTCAGAGCTGTTTTTTCTTTAAATTATTGATTACATTTCAACGACTGACTCTTAATGGAACCTCGGGCATAGAAATAAGAATTTCCAAGCCTAAATAATGCAATACAAGCCTTTTGGGTTCTGAAATATAAATTAATATGAATAAAAAATAGTCTGCTCTCCTGTATATCTTACTTTAAAAAAAAAATAAAGGCACAACTTTCATCACAACTGAAGCAAAAGCGACAAAAAACGAATTTCCGTCATAGGTACGGTCACCTTACTTCGCCGCATTTTTCTCCATTTAATTATCTGTACTGGGTGATGTTTACCGTCCTCTTTGCATAGCCTGGTCACGTGACAACATCTGGACCAATGACGGCGCAACCTCGGCGCTCTTGTGCGCGTCAGAGTGGCATTACTCTCTGGGAACCAGTATCTCCTTTTTTCAGTCTCTGGGCTTTTTAAAAAAGAGCCAGAAGCTTCAATGTTGGATGCCGTGCTATGACAACGTCACTGCTCCTCCGTCCTCGCTGGGTCGACCCGTCGGTGATGTTCCTCTACGACAACGGCGGCGGTTCCGATGAAGTGAGCAAGAACATGGAGGGTTTTGCTGGTGGCAACTTTGCTGCGAACCAGTGTAGGAATCTGATGGCGCACCCCGCGTCCCTGGCACCCAGCACGGCTTACTCGTCCAGCGACGTACCCACCTCTGGTATGGGCGAACCAGTGAAGCAGTGCAGCCCCTGCTCTGCAGCCCAGAATTCATCCAGCGCCTCCCTGCCGTATGGGTACTTCGGTAGCGGCTACTATCCGTGCAGAATGTCGCATCATAGCAGCATAAAGTCTTGCGGAGCGCAGCCCCCCTCCGCGTACGGAGAGAAATACATGGACACGTCCGCCTCGGGCGACGACTTCACCTCTCGGGCAAAGGAATTCGCTTTTTATCCGACCTACCCTTCAGGCCCGTACCAACCTGTCCCCAGCTACCTGGACGTTCCCGTGGTGCCAACCATCAGCGCGCCGTCAGAGGCCAGACACGAGTCCCTGCTGCCTATGGAGAGCTACCAACCGTGGACTCTCGCCGCCAACGGTTGGAACGGGCAGGTTTACTGCGCCAAGGAGCAGCCCCAGCCCGGACACATGTGGAAGTCCTCCATACCAGGTAGGCTATACTTCCATTACAGTCCAGCCTTTACAGGACAGAACTGTTTGACATGTTGGTGTGTAAGCAAACAGGATGCACATTGTATTGAATGGGAGTGTTTGAAATGTCAGTTGCTGTGTCAACCTGCAGAACAGCCACAACAGTAAGATAGTTTTGTTTAAAATAACAATAACTAAATTAATGTGAAGTGAAATTGGGAAAAATGATTAATTAATTTAAAAGATAATCCAGATTATTTCTTAAGTTTCAACTGCAGAAAAATTTGAATTATTTGTTTTTACTAATCAGCTGTCCTTATCACGGAATAGTCAACCTCTGTCTTTGATTTAGTAGTATAACATACTGTTCTATACAGCAAATCTTAATTACTTTAATCAATTGATTTTATTTACATAGTATTGTTTTGAAAATAGAAATGTCTGACTCAGTCATGAACAGATTTTCATTTATTGGTGAAATACACAATGTTGAGAGTGAATATGAGGCTTGTTGAAAAGCAGCTTAACAGCTTCTTTTTCTCTCTTTCTTCTTCTCCTTCTCAGACGCGGTGTCCCACGCCGGGGGGGACTCGGGCTCTTATCGACGCGGAAGAAAGAAGCGCGTGCCATACACCAAGGTGCAACTGAAGGAACTCGAGCGCGAGTACGCCGCCAATAAATTTATCACGAAGGACAAAAGGAGGAGGATATCTGCCCAGACCAACCTGTCCGAGAGGCAGGTGACGATATGGTTTCAGAACAGACGCGTTAAGGAGAAGAAAGTGGTCAACAAATTGAAAACCATCAGCTAGTTTCTTTCTTCTTTTCTTTTAATTACGGACAATACATCTGTGGGAGATAAAGGCTCACAAACACTCACACGCATACACATACAAACACATTCGTGCGCGTTTGGACTCATGGATTGGAACAACCAAACTCCTGACTGAACATGATTTATTTGTATGTTGCCAAATGATTTCCCGGAGCTCATGGAACAAAATTTCTGAGGCCTCTGAACGCTGGACCCTCCATTTCCTGCCACTTGTTGTTAAATATTGTTTAAGGAGTCAAGTGGGGAAAAAGAGAAAATATATAGCTGCAGTAGGCCTATGTGTGACTTCTTTTTTTAAAAAAAAAA
>JAJHUR010088688.1:130623-146886 GCA_027495735.1 Lutjanus campechanus | reverse complement strand
TTTTTTTTTTTTTTTTTTTTTTTTTTTTTTTTTTTTTTTTTTTACCACAGAAGGTAAATATTCTAGTCGTAACTAAATTTTAATAAAAAGCAATTTCACATTTAATTTAGTGAAATACATTCATCTTCTAACAGAAAAGTATGTCAGTACAGACAAACGAGGTGCTCACATTGGGGTAATTGTAACTCTGTGTTGCAATGATAAAATTTTGTGTACTAGCAAGTAACACATATACCAGCATAGTTTGTTCATGTTAATTTCTAACCAGTGACCTAGAAATACCATTTATGTAAGTTTGAATTCACAGACATCTAAACTTTAGACAAAAAATGTATATCCAAAAGGTAACTTTCATACCTTAAAATCAAATTTTTCATTGAAACTTCTGCTGAGGTGAAATGATCCTGCTTCTTTTACAGAAGCAGAGAGTGAATCATACTGAGCATGTGCAGAGTAAGTATCATCCTCAATACAATCTCTACTCTGATTGGAGTAATCGAGTGTGTTACAATTACAATTGCTCCATGTCACAATTGCCCCGGATCTCCCCTTTGTAATCCAGGCAGAAACTCTCGATTAAAATCTGTAATAAACTGACACCTTGAGAGGTTTCCTGAGCAGTGAGACGGTCTAATAGATCACACATATTGAATAAGCAGCTCGGTATGTCTCTCGTCTGTCTGTCTTCAGACATGGCTGCACACAGACGGGGCCAACCACCGCCAGCCAGGCACTGCTCTTTACATTGACCTTCGCTGTCTCTGTGCGTAATGGAGGCGAGGCCTGCAACCTTCAGTCAGTCAACAATATAGCTCTGGTCAAGCTTGAGAGCGTGAGTTTGGAAGATAATCTCGTAATACACCACAAAGACCAGGGCAGACATCAGCTGATCCAGCACCGTGACAGCGGTCAAATAGAAGCACTTGACCGAGATTATGTGAAAGCCTCCTTCATGTCCCATTCGGCGCCTTATTCCTCCACAGGCGGGTTTTTCCTGTCCTGGTCTCATTTGGTTTGATATATAAATGCCAGATAATTTACTGTGTCCATTTATGAAGGATGTGTAGGTATGTTTTCGAAGAAAGATGCACAGCGAGCATGATACGTCACGGATTACAGTGAAAGCAGCGGGTCTGTTTGCTTTGCGTAGCTTTTGTTTGCCTAAATACAGATTGTTAGTCTCCTGAACATAAAGTAAGCATACATATTTTACATTAATTATAGCTAAAGAAAAAATATATACTTGAACAATATATTACACAGCCAGTTTGTGCATCAAACCTAGGTAAATACGCTAAAGCACGTTTTTTTCTTGAAAATTTGATTCCTTATCGAAAAACGACATTGGAAATTATGGAAATCTGCGCGCTACTGCAAGAAGCTTCATATTCACATCTTGTCTAGACAATACTCTGATAGGACACAGTTACGTTTAAGGTCCAACATGAAGTGCCTTGGAGTTTTTGTGATTTTTGATGACAGTTCCTGTTTTAATCCATATAAATGAATATTAGGGCTAATAAAAAGGCAATAATTTCACCCATTTTGGTCTTTTTCCCAAGTAAAATGGATTAAAGTACCATATGTGATTTTATAAAGAGGCGGAACAGTTATTGTATGATTTGGTGGCCATCCTCTATAAGAAACTCTATCTATTAAGAACTTAATGAAACTATAATATCATGAGTTTTGTTCCTCATTATTTGAGCTTGGATGAAAAAAAAAAAAAAAAAACGAGACAAGAGACATGGTAAGATCACTGGTGAGAAATTTAGCTCAGCGGCGACATTTTCGTGGAAGCTGCCCGCTCAATCGAATAAACCTGTTTACCACAAGGCAGAGTATATTTGATTCTTAGTTTATTGACGTTTCAGTATTATCACAGCTTCATAAAGACAATTGTCATTAAAAACACTGAATCGTTTTGCGGTTACAATGAAACATCAATGCTTAATAAACCAAAAATTTAAAATAGATTGAAAAAAATATCTAAAACTAATGCTAAAGCTGATATTTTTATACTCGAAAGAAAAACTAGTAATATCATCTAAATTTTAAAGATCCTTTCAAAATAAACTGCGAACATTGCGTTGGACGTGAACATCTACAACTGTTAAATGTTCTATTTTATCTTGTTGTGGGAGATTATACCCATCTAAAGTCAAGCGTTGTTTAGAGATGCTGAAAACCAACCAAAGATATATATATATATATATATAAATAAAAGGAAATAACGTCCTTTAAATAAATTGTACAAGGGTTACTATTCACCATGCTGAATTTGACTCTTTTCTTTATTGAAAATACTGGAAATTTACTTTTTTGAGCATACGCACACAATTTGAGGACTAGAAGGTAAATTTAAATCTAATTTCTAATCACTGGAATTTGTTTTTGTACTACATTCCCACAACCCCTTAATATCCAGTGCGCAATTAACACACAAGGGTTTTCTGACGCAATAGTCTATAAAATTTTGTACATTGTGAGTCCATTTTCAAATACTTGAAACCTTATCACTGCACTTAAACTCCGACTTATTCCCTTCTGTCTCCTTTTCCTTTTGTCTTTTTCCTTTGTAAAATTTCATTTATTCCCCCAACTGAAGTCCAGTTTATGTCCTTTTTGTCCAGGTCCGCTGCTGTAATGACGCCTTGTTTCCCAGGATACCTTCTGCAGGCTAATCCAGCATTGTGGGTGAGTTTCCACTGGTTAGTCAGAGGTGCTCCCGTTGACCGTGGAGTTGATCAGTTTCCCTGCATGGCCCCTGTGTGGTCCGCCTGGCCCCTCTGTCGTCGCCATCCCCGTCGGCCCACATTTCTGTCACCTGTGGATAAATCAACAGTTGTTCATAGGCGCTGAATCAGGTTCAAATTGACTGATATTTTGCGGCTCGTTCATTTGCAGAGCTCTGATTGTTTCATGTTTCAGTCTGATGGTTTTATAATCCCCACGCCAACTCCAGGCTCGTATCAATGCAGCCAGCAACATGATAACAGCTGAGACCGTGCACCATTCAAGTTCAAAAACAGCTTTAAAAAAATCCTCATTGTGCATAAATATGCAAAAGAAGAAGCAGAAGTAAATGCGTAAATTTACGCTTTTAATGGATGTTCTAGTTGAAAATTATGCATTTATTAATTAGCACAGCCTTGTTTTGTTTGGTTGTGCGACCACTGACCCTGTGCGCATTACAACCCATTTACATGTTCAGTGAAGCTGTATTTTGTGATCTTTTAATGCATGTATAAAAAGGATATAATATATGCATTAAAATGTCACAGTTTGCACCAGTCTTCTCAATGTCTAGTCAGACTGTATCTTTTCGGCCTCCTGCTCAACACTTTTTACACTAAACTTTGTGTTTTCATTTTGAGATGAAGAATATGGTCAATAGATGCTTTGAGGCGCAGGTGTGGTGGCCCATTTTTTCTGCCGTAAAAAGAAAACAACAAAACAGGCTGGACTAAAGCCTCTGGGCTTTTTTTTATTTCACTTGAAGACTGAAACTACAGGAGGTTTCTTTGCAGGACTGAATGCGCCTATTTAACCTCCTTTACAGCCCACAGACCCACCTGACGTGGCGTTAAACTGTACTTTCAGATCCTCCCCACACTTGATTGTTTACTTGTTGTCTAACAAGGTTTTATGGCGCGCGGATTGGGCTATCTGTGCGTCGCGTTCTCTTCCTGTCCAAACCACTGCGACTCTGTCACTCCAGGATAGGCGTTACAGTCAATTTAAAGCTAAATATGCTGTGTTATTATATGTTAATTGATGTAATTGTATGATTTCAGTGCTGGATTTAATCTCACTGACGCCAACCAAGTCTGTATGTGTGTTTATATTTATTTTGGTGCGTGTTAGTGTGCGCGCTAAGGTACAAAACAATGGTAAAGGAATTAGGACTTAGATGCCAAGGAAACGGTGTCCTTGAGTAAATAAACAGATTCTTTCTGTCCATTTCCACATTAAATGTCCTTCATAGTCACCCATGGCCAAAAGTCGTGAGTTAATGTTTAGCTTTTTGGCGTTATGTTTCCTTTTTTGTCCTAAATCTGATATATACTGAATGTTTTCTTTGCGTAAAGCGCATGGGGATGGAGTTGTTATCAACCTAAGGGTTTGATGGAACAATTCTCCCGAGTATAATAATGAGTTAGTATCATGTTTTTATTTAGAGTAGTATTTAAGCTTAAATTAAAACCCACACCAGACAGTCAGTGAGTTAATGTTGATCTTTTTACACTTTATATTTGATTTGTTGCCTAAAATCTGAGGTAAACTAAGTGTTTTCTTTGCGTAAAGCGCATAAACTGAGATTATTATCAAACCTAAACGATTTATAGAACAATTCTCCCAAGTAACATGTGAGTTAGTGCCATGTTTATTATTTAGAATTGAACTAAAATTTACACCAGACAGTCAGTGGTTTAAAATTTTTTTCAGGCTATAAGTTTCCTTTTTTGTCAAAAATCTGATACAAACTGAATGTTTTCTATGCGTAAAGCGCATAATCTAAGGGGTTTATACAACAATTTTTCCAAGTAACGTCACGAGTTTGTATCATGTTTATTATTTACAGCACTGTTTAGAGTTAAATTCAAACCTACACCAGACAGTCAGTGAGTTACTGTTTATCTTTTTAGGCTTTGTGTTTCCTTTGTTGCCCAAAATCAGATATAAACTGAATGTTTTCTTTGCATAAAGCTCATAGGATAAGGTTATTGTCCACCTAAAGGGGTTACAGAACAATTCCTCTATCTAACATCATGTTTACTATTTATAGTACTATTTAGATTTAAATTAAAACCAACAGCATACTGTCAGTAAGTTAATGTTTATCTTTCAAGCTTTGTTTCCTGTTTGTCCAACTTTTGATATAAACTGACTGTTTTTCTTGCAGAAAACACACAGAATGACGTTATTATCAAACTTTTATAGAATAATTCACCTAAGTAAAATCACGAGTTAATGTCATGATTGTGAAACCTATGCCAGATAGTGAGTTAATATATTTCTTTTAGATGTTATCTTTCTTTTTAAAAAAATCCAGAATCTGATATACTGAATGTTTTCTTTGCGTAAAGCGCACAAGATGAGGTTATTATCAACCTAAGGGATTGATGGAACAATTCTCCCAAGTAACATCATGAGTTAGTATCATGTTTATTTTTTAGAGGACTATTTTGAGTTAAATTCCAACACCACAGGGTCAGTGAGTTAATGTTTATCTTTTAGACGTTATGATTCCTTTTTTGAATATTTTCTTTGCGTAAAATGAAGTTATTCTAACCTTAGGATTTGAGAGAGCAATTCTCCCAAGTAACTTCATAGGTTAGTAACATGTTTATTATTTAGAGCATTATTTAGACAGACACTCAGTGAATTAATGTTTAGGCTTCCCTGTTATAGCCAAAATCTGATTTGACTTTATCTGGTCTGAGTTTATGTTTATCTTTTAGACTTAATGATTCATTTTTTAAAATCCCAAATATGATATATACTGAATGTTTTCTTTGCGTAAAACGCACGAGATGAAATTATTGTCAACCTAAAGGGCTGATAGAACAATTCTCCCAAGTAAAATCACGAGTTAGAATCTTGTTTACTATTTTGAGTTAAGTTCAAACCTGCAGCAGACAGTCTATTATGTAAGTGTATCTCCTGATACACAATTAGAAAAAAAGATGAAGTTCATTTGACTTTTCCTCTGATTAGTGAGTTACAGGCTGCACATTATCGACCAATCTTGTAACCTAAAGCCTGCGTAAATGCAAAAGCAATTAAAGGAACTCCATCCGGGGCACAGTGGGCCCTTTGCTCTCTGTGAAGAACCCTCTCCCTCCCCCGAACTTGAAGTCGACCGTATAGACAAAGCTTTGGCTTTGAGAGCTTTTACGCAGTGCCAGACGGCAATTTGACGACCAAAAACCGCAGAAGGATGGTCAGAGGATCAGCAGAACGACTTCCTATAACACAAGACACACTTAACATATAATTGGCTTTTAATTTTGGATACTTGTTTCTATTTTTAGGACATTTTTTTATTTTTTAAAATGTTTTAAATCAAATGTTCAGAGATATGCTTATTTATTGTAAACAGGAATCTTACCTTAGTTGTGTACAGACATGACATGTTTCTATGTCACTGGAAATCTTCAGCTGCTGACTTTGAGTCCGTGTAGGTGGCGACTTCCCATCACGCTTGGCCAGTTTTGTGGTGTCTGTCTGGCCGGGGAGAAAAAAAACGCAGCAGAATACTATAGCAGCTATAAAAACGCAGGTCTGTGCAGAGCTGGCTTTGGTTTTCCTGGGCATCCTGTGCTCAATTACAGCTTAAAAGCTTCAGCACAACTCGTAGAATTTGTCTGGATTGACCGAGAGGCGGAGCGTGTGGTTGCAAAGACACTCCAGTTGTTTGTGCCCCTGCAATTTATCCAAATAAAATGGCCTGCGAGCAGGACGATGGATAGCTGAAGACTGTACGTTTTTTCCCTATTTTGATACAGTCACAGGGCGTTAGATGGTGCTTGAACAGTCTTAGTGTGTGTGATATTTTAAGGTTGTGTTTCACATGTGCCATCAGGAGCCCTTTGGATCACCATGTGCACATCGGGCTGTGGGGCCCGGCCAGCCGCGGCGGTCTTAATCCGAGCTCAGGTCTCTCATTCACAGCACATTAGAGTCAGGTTGCAGCCTCTCCAAAACAAGCTGCACGGTGGCCCCAGAGCAGAGAGCCAGGGAATGTGCGCTGTGATATGTGAACCAAATCAAATACAAGAAATCTCTGCATTTCAAATTATACTGAGCATTTGTTATCTTAAATTGGGTTAACATGAGGGTTAAGTGCTCCTTTGATCCCAAATTATAGGCACATTCCTATATAACAATTGCTCTTGTCAAGATATTTAAGTAATTCATATTAAGGATTTTTAAAACAGGTTACAGAAGAAAATGTTGCTTGTTATTTTCGAGCTATAGGCTACTTGAAATACAGCTGCAGGTATTTTTAAAAATCTGCATTTAGAAACCTGAATTGGATTTACGCAAATGTTTGCATATATGCGTTGTGGAAATAAAGAGGAAAAAAGGAAAATATTTTTCATAAAAACATTTAAGTGTCTTGTAAATTTTTTGGAAACCATCCTCTTTCTGAATGACGCACATGTGAGTAAATATTTGCACCAAAACGTAAAGAAATAACAGTGCATTAAAGTGGAGCGGGCTTGAATGTTGCGACTTTTGTGGATCCATTAAATGTTTAATATGAGACAAAACAGAGTCGTGAGGCAAGCATCATTCAAAAATAGAACAAGTTTATATTTTTAAAGAGGCTGTAACATTTGACTATTGCAGCAGAGTGTTTTAATGATTATAGGCGACAGACTATCAATTCCTGCCCGTTTTCCTCAATGAGCCTCCGGTCTTTTTCTAAAAAGTGTATCTCGGTTATTACTCACAAATAAATAGAAATTTATTCCACTAGTAAAATGTATTTATTAACTTAAACACTGCAGTTTAAAATACGTGTTTATTGGTTTACCGGTTCATAAACCACAAAATTTTCATTTACCTCAAATTTGTGTTCCCTTCACTATAAATTTTAAGACCGTATCATGCATTTATTTCGTCAAAATTTCACTTTGGTCTTGGTTGTAGTTGTTCAAACACAAGGCTGTAGCCAGTTGAAACATTAGCCGCTACTTTGAACATGACCCTGATAACCAAATGCCCACTGAGCCAAATGCTGTGTTGTAAAACCACCAAATGATGATGACTACGACATTTCTAAAAGCAGACTTTGGAGATAAGCTTGTGGTCTCCCTCCTCTAATTCAGGTTCATGTTATCTGTGCACAGTTAATGCTGGTTTAGTTAATGTTGTTGTCAGATAGTGGCCGGGACAAGTTAGCTTCCAGAATGGTTTTATTTTTCATGCAATGCATACATAATTTAAAAACATGAAAATCAGACGAACTGAAAATACGCACATATTTCCAGGGCAGATTTAGTGCGTAAACGCACAGAACATCTGGGAAAATGATATTGAAATTTTGATTAAAGCTCCATTTTAAGTCCCCCTTCTCCACTTTTATAATCCAGCATCAAATTAAGAGTTTCCTCTTTCTCTGACTTGCTTGCATGTTAAGGAATTCATTTTTAAGTCGACATGGCGATGAACCACCAATGTCAAGCTTTAGGACACACAGCAGTCATGACTCTTACACTCCTACACACAGTCTTTCTCTTTCGTACACACACACACACACACACACACAGACACATACACACACCCACATACGCACACACACACACACACACACACACACACACAGCCTGAAAATCTGTCAATTTCTGCCGCGTGGTCACGTGACCTCCTCCTCCGTGGAGTGGATGGAGATGGCTCTCCACGTCAGCTTACGTCTCCAAATTTCTGCTTAGCGAACCTGCTTCAAAGAGGCAGGAGGCACGGCGCTTCAGAGCCATGTTCAGGGCGGTTATAGACGAATCAAAGCCCGACATAGAGTTATAGCAGAGGGTGAACTACGATGATGGATTTTGACGAAAGGGTCCCCGTCGGATCGAACATGTATTTGCCCAGTTGCACTTATTACGTCTCGGCGGGGGCTGATTTCTCCGGTCTTCCCTCGTTTTTGTCCCAGACCCCGTCCACCCGCCCCATGACATACTCCTACTCCTCTAACCTGCCGCAGGTCCAGCCCGTCAGAGAGGTGACGTTCAGGGACTATGCAGCCATTGACGCGTCCGGTAAATGGCCGCACCGGGGAAACTTACCCCAGTGCTACCCCAGCGCGGAGGACATGGTGCACCGGGACTGTCTGTCGGCGCAGACTGCCGTTGTTGGGGATATGTTCGGTAAAAACAGCCCCGCAGCCGCCGCCGCCGCTTACCACCATCACCACCACCACCACACAAGCGCAGGCTCCGCTGCCTCCAATTTCTACGGGAACGTGGGCAGAAATGGCGTGCTGCCACAAGCCTTCGACCAGTTTTATGAGACGGCGTACGGCAACGCATCGGAGAGCTCCTCCACGAACGGCTACTCAGGGGACAAAACCCCGAGCAAGCAGCCCAGCTCCGCGGCGGAGGACACAGCGTCGTGCAGGGACACCGAGACGAAGGAGCCCCGGGAGGAGACGAGCAGCCCGGAGTTATCTTCCGGCAACAATGAGGAGAAATCCAGCAGCAGCAGTACGTATTAAAGTCAGCGCCTTGGTTATGAGAGAAAGTTTGCAATCTTGCGCGCTGCTGTTAAAAATTTTATATGCTGTTTTATAAGCATATAAGGTTTATAGAGGGCCTGTAGACCCCCCCACCCCCCAACAAAACTTTGTTATAAACTGCAGGATCACGTGTTTGGAATTGAAATTGGCCGTGAAAGACATCAGGCCTGCTGAATTTTTGCTCTAACACTCCCTGACGTTTTTCCCCCCAAAAAGCACCAAGTTATGAATGTGAATTCCTACACAGACCTGCGTCCATTTCTATTATAGACGTGCTTGTTTCACGGTTTCTTAACGTTAAAAGAGCGCTTTGCATGTAATGAGGGTGGTGCCTCTCTGGTTTAAGGTTTAGCACACATGAGCCTCTTGCATTAAAGCCATCATGGACTCTTGTGTTGCACATTTTACCCTTTTATGTGTTCTATAAAACCAACAATTTCATATAAATTGTCTAATACAACACTCTGTACCTGTTAGCTGCTTATATTAGAGAGTGAGCTTATTGTTTTCATTTGCTAGAAAAGGTCAAAGTCCAAGTGTATTATCTATGGTTTGACATTTTTTCGGTGCAATATAATATCACTTGAAATATTGTAAAGGGAAATATGTTATTAATGCTTTACGCAGAGGAAATCCGCTCATGCGTAATCTGGGATTCATCCAAGGTGAATAAATCTTTTCATGGCTAATTTGTTATGTTTATATATGTTTTCTCTGACCGTTTTCTTTTTTGTTTCTTTTCCAGATGGACAGAGGACCCGCAAGAAAAGGTGCCCATATTCCAAATATCAGATCAGAGAACTTGAACGAGAATTCTTTTTCAGTGTGTACATAAACAAGGAGAAACGCATGCAACTGTCTCGGATGCTCAACCTCACCGACCGACAAGTGAAGATCTGGTTTCAGAACCGCCGCATGAAGGAGAAGAAACTGAACAGAGATAGATTACAATATTATACGTCTAACCCTCTGCTTTAGGGGTGAAACAGTTTTTTAAGTCCTCTTCTTGGTGTGGGGACTGGCTGCGTTTACAGACAGACTGACTGACTCTCCGGCTCCCACAGTGTACATTGTGTACCACAATGGCCGCGACAGCAGCAGCAACAGCACTGCTCAATGGTTAATTTCAAGTTCGAGGACAACAGTATCCTGTGATCTGAAGAACCAAAAGAGTGAGCATGAATTAAGGCAGTCTGTGGACTTTGATTTCGCTCTCAGACTCTTGAGGAAAATGTTGTGACGGATTTTTGGTCCTCCTCGTCAAGACTGTCTGTGCGCTTGCGAAGGCCCATGTTAATAATATCATTATTGTGACTCACAAGACGCCTTGTTTATTTTCCTTTAAGGCGGGTTAAAAAAATAGCAGTCACTTAATTGACTGACTCCGTGTATTTTGTAATCAAAAGGATTAATTTTACTTTTTTGTTCTGTTTTAAAATCAGAAAAGTGGTGCATTTAGGGGCGATGGCGAATATGTGATTTTAATAACTGAATCTATATTGGTGTGACCAAATAATGAACGGATGAGAATGTAAGGTGTTTTCTGTTTTTGTGTGCTTATTTATTTTGTAGCCACTCGTTTACTATCTCCTTTTAATGCCACGGCTAATTTCAAAGTCCATTATTACAGGCAGGCTGTTAGGATTCCGTGTTCAGTCTGGGCCGACCTCAAACATTTGTCGTCTCTCCTGCAGCCTGTACAGTGAGGGCTATGAATATTTATATTTTGCGTATCTTTATTCCCAAAAATCCGTGCTGTCCTTTTTGATTTTTGGTCAGTCGAGTATTGATATTGCAGGCCAAGCCAGAGAGATAAGCTCGTCTACTAGATCCGTGTGGAGTTGCACTGAGGTACACGCCCAACATATTCACACAGGTATATGTACATGCAGCGGGCCTCTTCGGTCTCATATTGATACGCATAATAACAGAATATTTTTCTCATGACTTCGTGATCCTTTGGTACTTGCAGTCTAGAGAATTAAAAACATTTTCAAGTGTGCTGTCAGGGCAAGGCTGGTCAGGGTCACCGCATTGAATCAATTGCTTGGTATGCCCAAACTATTATGTATTATACTATATTTCCAAATAAAAAACAAATGAAAAGATTATTGAAAAAATATGTATTTCTGTGTGGTCATTGTTTTTTTTGTTTTTTGTTTTTTACAAACTTTTCTTTAGAAAAAATGTAGATCTGTAGCACATTTGGTGAATAAAATAAAAATACGCTCACGGGAAACATTTTACGCACGCAAAATCCGCACATTTAACTCACGCTTGCAATTGAATTATCACAAGTGGGTGTCTTGGTATATAGCGAGTAATTAAAAAACACTGAAGTGCAGCAGATTTGAGGGCTCAGATGCAAATTATGAGCCGTACAAACTAACAGAGGCACAAACACGCTTCCTAATGTAAATTAAACATGTTTTTATGATTCGTTTTTAAAATAAAAGGCAATAAAGTAACAAATTAAACGATAAAGCTGTCGTTTCTTGTTAAATGTGATCAGATAATCTTAAATCTGTGGGTGTTGTGCTTCGACAGAGGTAATATAGATATAAACTAAGAATAAATGTGTGCTCTCAAGTTGTGTTTGTGCGTTTGTGTTTTGCAATTATTTGAACCTCTCAATACTTTTTGAGCCATATAAGATATTATACAATTCTTGCAGTCCATCTGAAGGAAATCTTTGTTATTGGACCACTGTGGAGAGCGTATATGTCCACCTTTATCTATAACCATAGCATTTATTTGTTGCCAAACATTCAGCATTTGTTTTATATTCATTTCTCGCTATCTCTCCCCCTCTCTCTGTGCAAGCTGTCATTTCGCTGATTGGCTTTGGAAACACTGCTCCAGCAGCAGGAGCCTCCTTTGGCGAGGGTCGCCATATTTGCTGTTGTTATCACTGTGTTTATGGGAGCTAGCCGCAGCGCATTGGCGTTCATATATGACAGTCAAAAGGGCCATAAACGCGGGGAGAGAGGCTGAAGTTTATGGTTGCCTCTCTCTGCCATAGTCCGGCCTTGCCTTGCGCATCCTTTACTGCGCGCTGGAATTCCGTCCCTAATTACGGGACATCCTCCCCGTTGCCGCAGCAACCCAGCCATAAAAGCTGTCTGAGAGTCTGGGGCATTTGTACAATTGGAGTGCAGTGCAATAAACCGTCTGAGACCCAAGGTTATTAACTGTGTTACCAAGGAGGCGAGAGCAACGACAGGGAGAGGACGGATAGGAAAAAGCCTCTGCTCGCTGTGCTCGCTGCATCGACTTCATTTGAGAGGCTTTTCCCCTCGTGTGGTTTATCCAGCAAGAATCGGTTTAGAGGCGAGCTGCTGCATTCGGGATTACACTCTGCTCCACCACCGGGCGGCGCTATTGGGACCAATGTCATGGCCGTGGATCTTTGGGTCTCCAAGCTCACCTCGAATGCACGCAGGTAAAAGTGTCTGTCGGCGCAGTCTGGTGCTCGGAGAGTTTGCTCTGCTGGAAGAACAAACCTGATGTAGACTGGTCCTTTGCATACTAGTTTGAGAGAGGAGCCGTTTTGAGTTTAGTTCCCACATTTCTCTGTGCTGCTGCTCACTGGGCCGTGCGGTAGAGAAAGTCTTCCTGGGGGCCCTAATAAGGCAACACATGTGTGCCAAGCCTTCATGCTGCATGTGCTATTCATTTTGCTGAGCTTGAGCTTTTTAATGGTTGAAGTATAGCATGGCCGGCTTGTACCTGGAGAGATCCGCAACCCCGTCCAGTTTTCACCACAAATGTTTTGGATTTGTGGAAAAGTCTGCTTTAATTATTCAAAAGAAAATGGATATAGTTAGTATCTTTACAGCAATAAGCAGTGGGTGCTGGACACAAAACAAATGATTTCATTTTGGAGCTCATCTTAAATCACAGCAGCTGCTCAGTCTTCCTCCTCTTCAAAGAAATCCACTAACGACATTTGACGTCCTTCCAAAACACATCACTCTGTACGTGCCAAGTGCACAAAAGCTCTTATTAGGAAAAAAAAAAGCAGATTTGATTGTGATAGAGCAGCATTCGCGTCTCCCTTTTCCTTCCTGTCATGGACACACTGTCAGGCTATCAGTGTCAGTCCAAGTGGCGAGTCAGTGGCTAAAGTCTCTTTCTTCCCTTTTGTCTCTCGTGAAAAATAAATGCTTCCGCTGGATGTAATAAAACGCCGCATTATTGTTCATAACTGCACTCGGGACGAACATGATACGACTCAAACGGCCTCTTCGGCCACGATTATATGGGCCGGATCAAAGCCAGTGGTCAGAGTAAACTGTTTGGAGGATATAATAGCCGGGCAGCTGTGAAAATGAAGATTTAATAGCTACAATTAATAACTGTAACACAAAGATATCGATAGGCCCCAGTGCCAGTACGACACCATGAAGTGTGCAGGCCAAAACAATTTAATACCGGGCGCACATAATTAATTGATGTATTTAGTTTCCTTACTGGCTCATGTGTCCCATAAGGAACAGGCCGCTGTGGGGAGCACGCTTTAGAGCTAATTCTGTTACGTTGTCTGTATTTAACAGGTCAAATCTACTACAAGGAACTTTCATATTTTGTTGATGTTGGAGGCCCCTGCAGACAAAAGCGGTGGTGTTTCCGCCTTAAAAACCACAAAAAAGAACGCCAAAATTAAAATAATCTAAACAATAATAAAGAAAAACCTGCTACTATTTAAGTGGCTAACAGGCTTTTTGCTTTAACTTTGCCTGGAAACATGTAAACGCAGGCTTGGTTCATCTGATTTCAAGGAGAACACGACCCGGTGGCAGACATTAAGAATAATTATAGAAATACCCAATCTTCCAGCGGATGCTCTCGTTTGCTTACGTTGCTTATGTAGGTCATGTAGAGGCATCAGTATTAAACTGAGTTTTTAACTGGTTATGAAACAGTCTCAATGTAGTAGCTTTAAGTGACTTATTTTATGGTTTTAGGGAATTAAGCGCAAATACTCGGGCGCGCGGCCTGTGTGTAAAACTCCCGCACTGCAGAAAATGCTCTTTATTTTATATGTCTCCAATATATTATTTTCCTTCTGGATTAGACTATTCTGCTATATTCATATACACATAAATAACCTTCAACCAACTTGCAGTCATTTAAGCCATTTGAAATATGTGCGTTTTGAGAAGGAGGGAGTGACAAATGTCCACCGTCGACGCGCTAAAAATGTAAGCCAAGTGTACATAAATGAGCTGTCAATGACAAAACCTTAAATGGGCTCAATTTATGAATTTCTCCCCAAATTTCCTCGTCTCAGTACAACAGGCTGCTGCACAAACAAACCCGGGGGGCTAGCGGCCACCTGGGCCTGGTAATGGCAAAGCTGGCCGAGATTAACTTCAACCTGGAGAGAGCAATAGAGTGCACATGGCCAAGGACACTACGAGATGGAAGGAGAGTTTTATTGTGGCCCTTATTGCCCCAAATTGGACCGACAGGATGACTTGTATGTGCAACCTTTATGTCTGCTTTGCAGTAGCACTCTGTGTCTGTTCCCGTACAACGTTCGGGATCAATATATGGGCAGTTTCACAAATTAGAAATTTCATACAGAGCACAGTTTGGATTTTTCTGTATATAAGAAAGAAAATGCTGCGTTACAAGAAAATTATATATCTTCATTTTATATGTTTTCTTATAGCCTTTAAACGAAAGCACATGCAGGTTTAACCTTTTCTGATGTGCGTAATGACTACGGGTACAGATCAACTCATTTCCATATCCTAAATGAGTGAAGAATTAAAAGAAAAAACAAACAAATAAACACACAAAAAACAACCATTATCAGTACAAATCCTAAGTTCAAATAGTTCTATGTAATATAATATAATGTTTTAATGTGAAGTGTAAAATTACATGCGCAAAATGTTATATATCACATATATAAAAAACAGTGCTTACGAGGTTCTAAAATAGGAAGTTACTGTATATCTTGTTGGATATTTTATTTCAAGAATTTATTGTACAGAGTCTGCAGTAATTCGTCACATACTGAGCCATTTATTTGTTGTATAAGGACCTTTTTTTTTCGTTACTGTAACATTTACTGCTTTTAATTGGTGGTGACAGAAAACTGGTTCGCCGTTGTTTACGCGCGAGGATAGCTTTGTTAATTTGAATGATTTTTTTTTACATAATTCAACATTAGTCAAAACCCGCAGGTTAAAAAAAGTATATGTTTGATGTAATGCAGTAATTTTAGGTGTACAGCAAGAGTTCAACGGAGTAAACTTGATATTAAGTAAATACTTAAATAATGGAAAAATAAATAAACGAAAATATAGAAAAAAAATATGAAGATTTTTTTTAAAAAATGCGTTTGATATGACTCTTTTTATCCCCGGGCAACATAAGTCTTAAAGCCTTTGCATTTAGTGCGGAAGAGTTCAGACTATCTTGAGGCTAAAGGATGCACCATATAAAATGGCTTCTTGCCAAGTCATTTAGCCAAAGGCGAATTCTCACTATAGTTAAAAAACATTTTATTACCCATTGCTTTGTCATTCTGTCTTTGTTGGTGGGTTCTGCAGCCATATACGTTTAAACTTGATTTTCTACCTTAAAGTCATGCCTTTAATGTAGAATAGTATTTTTAGTGTGCTCGTAATACAACTGGTTTTAGTTTCCCTTCCGCGACTCTTGACATGAAACGACATGAGCAATTTATAAATTTCGATGTTTGAGATTTTATAAATCTAATACTTCTAACTGTGTTGCGCTTTGTGTTGAGCTTTGTGATAACATTTGATTTGTGTGAAAGGGTGAATCAGTGCTTCAGACATCATTTGCTGGTTCGTACAGTTGAGATGTTGCTCAAAGCGTGAGAATTCTTTCATTCAGAAAATAATTCATGAATGAAATGCTGCTTTTTTCATAAATATGTATTTTTAAACTTTGGCTCGTTGGACCTCGCCCCTTCTACGGGGCAATGGTGGTGCATTAAGGCGAGGTGAGGGAACACACTGATTACTGTGCTGTCT